>JAMKCH010029823.1:0-192190 GCA_023653785.1 Ophioderma brevispina | reverse complement strand
TATATACAAATTACAAGGTTCATGTGATTTTATAGTCGAATGTAGATTGTTGCAATTTGCGGGGGCTCCGTACACTCTAACATAGATTGTTTCCTTCTGTGAAGAACTAAGTTTTGTGGGGTCCCAAGACAAGCTTTATCTAATGTCTCTTACTGATATCAACTACAACCTTTTTTGTGTCGCCTGCCCAGGCAGGAAGACACATAGGATCCTTGTCCACGTTGTGTCGTCCCTGCCCTAAGGCAGGAAGAACTAGGGGTCACTTAGTCCACTGTTGTTGTTGTCTGTTGTTGATAGATGTCTGTTGATGTCTGTTGGAAAACGGGTTAACATTTTGCTTTAATATCCACATAGCTTTGATGGATTTTAAACCAAACTTGGGCAAAGTGAGGTGCAACATGGCATCCCCCACTTGGCTGATGAGGTCAAAGGTCGACATGCCAAGGTCAAGTCTGTGAGGTCAACTTGTAAAATAGGCATGAAAAATGTAAAATTGTACCTCATCTGAAATTGAAGTTCAATGGAACACTTAATCATGTGCAACATGGGATCCCCATTTGTTGAGTGAGGTCAAAGGTCACAAGCCAAGGTCAAAGGTCATTGAGGTAATTGTAAAATAGGCTGAAACTGTAAAATTGACCTCAAATGAAAGGTTTAAGTTCAATTGGCACCAAACTTGAATATATTTGCAACATGGGATCCCTCATTTGTTGATGAGTCAAAGGTCACATGCCAAGGTCAAAGGTCATGTTATTTCAACCATTATTAATTTCAGTTTATTAAATTCGCATATGGTGATCCGCAGATCAAATTAACATGGAACTTGTACTTAAAAATACATAAAATAAAATCAAGAAGAATTATAAACATTAAAACCATTACCAAGATCTCCATTAAATATATTGCACATTATTCACAAACACTCCAAACGTTAAAACTACTTAAGAGAACAAAACACCACTATCAAAAAAAATGCAGCGGAAAACCATAGCAGGCAGTAAGGTGATCCAGGAAAATTAATTATTTATAAATTCCCAAATATGGAATGGGGCTCTTCTGAAACGATCCGTTCTTCATGCAAGTTGCAGTATTTTATTAGCATTACGTAATTACGACCGTGAGACGAATTCTGGTAGGGGGGAAAAGGGATCTTACTTGTTCTTTTGATGATTTATGGAAGCTTTGCAGCCAGCCTAAACGAATGGTCCTCCCGCCTCCTGATAGATAGAGGGTCAAGGTCACATTTATCGAGATCATCATTATATGAAGTTAAATTCCTTCAGAGGATGATCCTACATGCCAGCCTTTGGAGTTGTTCTAAGTTTTTTTTTGCACTGACCGCATCCCAAGAAAGAGTGGCCAAACTGAGTCAGCTATTCTACAAGTGGTCTAACATAACCTTTATAAACAGAAAGACGTTCTTGATGATTAAAAACCAAAATGTTTTAAAATGCGAAGTATATGAAGACGACGATTGGTTTGATTACAATTTCATCACATTGTTGGTCCCATTTTAGATGTTTTCGCAACCATATACCCAGAATCTTGGCTTCTTTGACAAATTAAGGGGAGTGTTGTTAATATGGCACATTGGGATAGTTTGGTGGAATACGTTTAAAACAGAACTGGAGGGCCCTGACATTGGAGGGATTGAGGACTAAGTTTGTTATCAAGAGTCCATTGACAAAATTGTCTAAAACACCTGGCAGATTACTACACTGCGGGAATGTACGGTTTTCTCCAAGGCTGTCAGATTATCCACATATTTCCAACATTTTGACCTTGATCCAACATCATCAGCCACATTAATGACAACTTGAAAACCGAGGGGGCCCAATTTAGTACCTTGAGGTAACCCCCATTTAAGACTTTTAAAATAGAAAGGGGACTGCACGATATCGAACACATTGTTCACGACCATTAATAAAAATCGCACAACATGGAACAATGGTTCTCGGCTCCCAAATTAATAACTTTTCTATCATCAACGTATGATCAACCATATCAACTGCTTTAGAAAAGTCCGTGAGAACCACTGTTCCAATGTTGTTGATTTTATCTGCAACACATATAAAAAATGAAGAAGGCTTACAAGATAATGTGATGTGGAGACACCTTGAATATTACCAAACTGCTGAGCATCTATATTACCCTGATATCTACAAAACCCATTAGAAATACCTCCTCGCTGATCTTCCAGCACAGCAATCTTCCAGTGATACGTGGTCTTAATTTGTCACCTCGAGGAGGTGTGTTTTTGGAATAGGTACTCACCAATCGCCTTTTTTCCATGGTATTGGAACTAATACCTTCTAAATATGAACGAATTCAAAATATTGGATAACGGAGACTAACTCATTTAAAAAAATTCTTTAATTAACCTAGGTGGGATGCTCATGGCCACATGCTTTAGACCTTTTAATTTTTATTTCATTCAGCATAAACATCCCAGGGGTTTAAATGAGGTAAGACCCCAAAGCTGGGCCGGGAGGTAGGATTTGAGTTTAGTGATATCGATGGTGATTTAAATAGCTGATACTGAAACAAAAACTGGTCATAATATGTTGCATGGTGAAAGATCATTGCTCACTTATACCTGTGATGGTATGGATAGACTCCATTTTTTGTTATTTGTGAGAAACTAATTTGTGTTGATGCCACTTTCGTGTCCGATGCTGTTAAATTTCTAAAGTTCTATTAACAAGTAAATCTGTTTTCGAATTCTTTTTATTCCCTTAGTACCTGTCCGTATTGACGCCATTCATTCAATATTGGCCATTTACCAAATTTTTTTGACGAAGTGCTATCAATTCTTGATTTTGCATTTTATCCAAGGTTTATCATTATTATGTGATTTGACTGTTTTCCATGGGAATATACCTCCATAGCCGGTCCAAATACCTTAAAATTCATGTGAGGTAAAGTTGTAAAATAGGCTGAAATGTGAAAATGACCTCAGTTTATTTATTTATTTATTTAATGACATCTTTACGAGGGTAAGCCACATCAGTGCACGCACTGCTTTCCAGAGGGGCCCTCGATACAAGTAAAACATTATTAAATACATAGAATAGAAATCATTTCAAATTACCTACCTCAATGAAATTGAAGTTCAATGGAACCAAACTTGAATCATAGGTGAACATGGGATCCCTCATTTGTTGATGAGGTCAAAGGTCACATATCAAGGTCCAAAGGTCATTTTAGTCTTCATCACTAACCGGCTGCAGGCGACAAAGCGGTCCGAGGACCGATGTATTTTTTAGTCGTCCTGCTATATTAACTGCTATGTGCCACTTGAATGTATATTGGCATTGAATTAATTGAAATTTAGATAAATATTTCCACATAATTTTGATTAAAGCAAACTACTTTTTGTGTCATCTGCAAGAGGGACATATGTATTGCTTTGGGTCATGTTCTAACACTAAACACAATTGCCCGCTGTTTCCAAATACATGCCACACCTTTTCATGGCCACTTGCCTGTAATGGTCCTCAAGTAGTGCCCCACAGTTACACCTCTCACAAAGATGGTCATGGTCATACAGAGTTCATTTCACCAAAATGGTCAGAATTTAAATTGCTTGTGTATCCACATAATTCATGTCGATCGATTTTTTTCATGACACTTAGATAACAAATGGCCTTGGTAGTATCCACATGTTATGACCTCATGTACTTGGTGGACCTCATAATGACCTTGTGCAGCCCTAAAATGTCAGAATTATAAAATTGCCTTGTGTATCCCCATATGTTGCTTCGATTTTCATGACACTTTAATACATGTTTCCTTGAGTAGTGTCCCACTGTTGTAAGACTCAATTGACCTTAAGTGACCTTTGTGGCCTACCAAAATTTTTATTATCCTTGACCTTTATTTTCTTGTTTTAAAATTTTTTGATTTGAAGGCCAGCCATGATTTAAACACCAAACTTGAGTCATAGATGCACCATGAGATCCCTCATTGCCTGATGAGTCAGAGGCACATCCCAGTCAAAGTCATGTGTTATGTCAATTTGTAAGGATAGGGTGAAAATGGCAAATGACCTCAATTGAAAAGTTGGAAGTTCAGTTGGAACCAAACTTGAATCATAGGTGCAACATGGATCCCTCATTTGTTTGTATGCGCAAAGGTCACATGCCAAGGTCAAAGGTCATTGGAGGCCTATCATTAAAACCGCAACGACAGGAAACACACATGTGGTTCCGAGGACCCGAGTATTTTTTTTTACCACAGTCCCCATTTTGGGACTTGAGTCCTATCTTTTTTGAGTGTAGCATTTTAATTTTGAGTTCGCTTGACCTCAAAACATGCCTCCAGTTTGCAACCATGTTACAAACCTGAAGGTAGCCATGTTACAACAAAACCCCCCCCCATTCTTTAACTTTTAAGGGCTTCATAACGTCACCTGTATTGATGTCAGTACATATTTTGTGATTGGGACTGGTTGTTATAACTTTAATGGAATGTTATTTCAGATCTTTATCATAATTTTATAGTTATTATTGCAATATAGCCCATGATCATTTAAAGAGGGCACTACAACACCCGATCCGCAGCCTCAACCCCACCCCGGATTCACTTCATCAAAGCCAAGATTTTGGTTTCATTAGAAAGCTTGTATTTTGCTCTTCTCGTCTTCCATCTCCAATTTGTTTTTTTGCTGAATTCTTTCCAGTATAATTATTGTCAATTATATTCTCATCTACACTTTTTTTGCATATATATAGTCCATGACTCATTTACATAAGCCACCCGATCCTCAACCTCGACCCAACCACTCACACCTCTCAAACCCAAGATTTTGTTTTTCTTAGAAGCTTGTATTTTGCTCTTCTCGTCTGCATCTACAATTATTTTTGGCTTGAATTCTTTTTCCATTATGATGATTGTCAATGATATTCCCTGTCTAAACTTATTATTGCACTATAGTCCCATGATCTTTAAGGTGACAGGAGATTTTTTTTTAGGATAACAAATTCTCTCAAATTCATTTCACTGATTGATCGGTTGTAGACCCACCTACCGAGAATCGTTTCAAGGGTTTATATTGGACAAACAGGTGCAAAAGAAACCGCAACCTTGTGTTTGAACTTGCCTGCTATCTTCATCGTTCCCCTAGAAAACCATTCGTGACTTTTCTGTCGTGCACGACAAACTACTTAAGCATCATCTTATTGTCCCAAGCCGTCCTGGTCAGTTTCGATACCCCTAGTAGAGTGGTTAATCACTGTTGGGTATACCTTTCAGGGCTTTGTCCTCTAAATTGTAATAATTTTTTTAAAAATGAAATAAAAAATTAAACATGCACATTGCGGTAAGTCGCAGATGTAATTGCAAGCATACAAAGTCAGCAGGCAAGATACACATGCGCAATAGCCGTGCCAAAGTGATGTCATCACTCCTGGTCAGACAAGGTATAGTAAAACTAGCCTACATATCGCTGATGGTTGATCAGTTTCAACTTCACTAAAGACGAGGTGGCCAAGCGATCTAAGGCAATGAACCGTTGGCAGGGTATAAGATCGACTGAGCAGCCCTCGTTCGAAGCCCCATGAGAGTCCGGTTTCTTGGTCATACTCAAATACATGTAGGTCTGAAATTGCATAGTCATATGCATCATTAATGTAATGTGAATATGGAATTTCTCCTTGCTCCCACCCATTGCATAGAATGTGCAGGTATATGCAATGGGTGCCCGGCGCCTCATGGTTCGGAGAGTCGTGTAAAGCTGTTGGTCCTGTGTGTCAGTAGAATCAATCCTGAGCACATAAAAAGTTTCGGACCTCATCGAAAAGTGTAGGGGATCATATCGGGTTTGTTATGTACACTCATCACTCTAGGTACCAGAGTCCTCTAGTGTGATGCAGGAACCCGCTTTACTGGAGGTTAAATTGATCCAGATCCAGATCACATTATACATGCATTTATGCGATAACTAAAATCTGCATGTAAACTTTTGTTTAGGCAATTGCTTACAATGTACCTCCTTCAGCCATCATCTGAAACTATTGTAAAAAATCAGATAGTTGATGATGATAATCATATTAATAAAACACATGTGGTGGTAAATATGGTATCATTGTATAGCTACAAGTGTCCTCTTTATGTTGATACCAAATTAATTAAGTGCGAACATTTGTGACACCACAATTACGGCATAATCCCAGGAAACTAAAACATTAGGCCGATTTTCAATTTTCAGCCACAAATCTTCTTTTTAATATGCTTTTTACAAAAGAGAATAGTTATTTTTATCATTGATACTATTTAAAGTTCATGCATATCCCTAAGAATTTATTAAAGGTGGGTCACCCAATTGACAACCTCATCCCCGCTTTACTCCCTCAAAATTGATAAAGTTGACCCCCAGTGACCCTATGTTAAAAAATATAAAACATGGTGCTAAAACCACCAAAATTGCTCAACAGAACCACAAGGCCAAGACTTGTGCCCTTTTTACACAAGTTGACCTCTAATGATCTTTGATACCCCCCCCCCATTTTGTAATTTATTTCTGTTAGCCATATGCTCAATTTGATAGGAAAATTTGGTCAGAACTCAGAAGAACCAGTGGCCCAACACTCAAGGGGAGTGTTCAGAGGTTGACCTCCATTGACCCTATGTGACCTTTGATCTTATTTGACAATTTAATTTTCCGATCGCGAAGAGGGCAACATTCATGGTTCGAGAACTTATTATCAGGCCAATGAAACTCCTATCTTTAGCATGTACAAAGCGGGGAAGCCACTGTTATAGCGTCCTCTCAGTGTCGGGCCAACGCGGTTATGATAATTGTGTTGATTTCTTTTTTTCAGGTTTGCCAGGTTTAGTTTCATGCTTTCGAGCAAAAAGCAGCTCCAACTAGAAAGCGATTGTGCTTTAGAAAGTACGAGTATATCATGCGGTGACAAATTGCTGCTCACATGGCCTTTGACCCCATTCTGTGTACGCATTATTTGGGTTGCATCAGCAGTTCTTCTGACCAAGTCTGGTAATTATAGCAATTGATATGTGAAGTGAGAAGGGTTTTTAAGATTTTCAAAGAATGCCCCTTTAATCAACCCATGTGACCTTTGAACCAAATCTGTGAACATCCCATATAGGCCTTGGGTCAGTGGTTCTTCTGACCAAGCCTAGTGATTATAGCAATTGATTTGTGGCAGAAACATAAAAAAGGAGGGTAAGAGCGACTTGACCTGTATTGAACCCTACGTGACCTTTGAACCAAATCTGTGAACATCCCATATGGGCCTTGGGTCAGCGGTTCTTCTGACCAACTCTAGTGATTATAGCAATTGATTTGTGGCAGAAACAGCAAAAAGGAGGATAAGCGTGACTGACCTGTAATGACCCCTGTGTGACCTTTGACCCCAATCTGTCAACATCCTGTATGGCACTTGGGTCAAGGGTTATTCTGACCAAGTCTGGTTCAGATCAAGCCAACCATGTAACACTAGTAGCATTTTGAAATATTAAGAGGGGTTAGAGAGACTGCCCCTTTTTGACCCCTAAATGACTTTGGATTGAAAATCTGTGGCCATAAGGCCAGGCATCAGGCAATCACTGTGACCGAATGGCATTGATAGCACATGTGAACTGTGGGAGAAGTAGGGAAAAGGTTGTTAGCGTGACAATGACCGCTATTGACCCTACGTGACCCCTATGGTCAAACTGTGAACACCGTGTATGAACCTTGGGCCAGGGGTTCTTGTGACCAATTCTCGTTACAATCTGACCAGGCGTCTGGCACTAGTAGCATTTTGAAGCAAGGTACAAACAAAAAAGAAAGAAACTAGACTGTGCTCGAAGCGAGCACGAATGTTAGCTGGTGACCTTTGACCCATATCTGCATTCAAACACGATTGACCTCTGACCTCAAAATGGTGTCTTTCGAAGAGTTCTTCAGACCAAAAAGAAGGAATCTTCCAAAGTTTTTGGACCCATCTGTGAATACCACATATGCAGCATATATCAGAGGATTGTGTGAGTGAATCACTTGATGAAGAAGGAATTCATAGATTTCAAGGAATGCCCCTTTGTGGGCCGCCAGCTATAGCTGGCAGGACCACTTAGCAATCCGTTGTGCATGTGTATGTGTGGGTCACTTATCTGTGAACACCCCATAAGCCCCCTCTACCAGTGGATCTTGTGAGCGAAACTGGTAATGATAGTCTTTGATTTGCAGGAGAAGGAATTCATAAATTTTAAGAGAATGCCCCTTTAATCGGCCTACATGACCACTGATCCCAAACTATGAACACCATATATGCGGCATGGGTCAGTGGTTCTTCTGGTCAAATTTGGCTGAAATCGGCCCATGCATTAAGCACTAGTAGCATTTTAAAAGCTGGGCCAGGGGCACTACTATTTTCACTCAAGGACTCACTCATGTTTTGGAAAATAGAGCAAATTGTCACCAAAAAACCTAAAATGGTAAATTTGGCTCTCACCCAATGACGACTCACTATATTTTGTCTGTACTGTCACCAAATTCCCCTGAGTTTAAAAGAGCCAGCCTTACACCTGTGTTCCAGTTCATATGTGAGTGCCTCCCTCGGAAAGAAGCGCAGCATTTGCCAGAAAGAAGAAGAAACTGACAAACCGCAATATGTTAGCTGGCTACACCAGCTAACATAAGAAATCGAGAGAAGACAATATATCATGCGGCTGCAGCGCATGATATAAAAATATAAACATGCAAATTCATACCATTAGGGTGTAGGTAAACTTTGGAGGGACATTTAGGAAACGAGAAAGTGCATTTTTCCACGCTGTAAGGTTTATGTATAATGGGCCTGGGCAGTAACATTTAAGTGTCCGCTAGTGAGCTCGTTGAATCAAGATGGCCGTCGGTCCTCTAGCCTTTTACTTATCTCTCTATGGTTGATATGCATGCATTCTTGCATTGTAGTGATGTTATCTGATATCTGGATAATAAGTTCTTGGCCACATGGAATTGGTCAACAGACAGAATCTTACAACTGTTGATGTTGGCCACTTGCAAGATTGACCCACAAATTATTATTTTTTTTTATTTTTTTTTATTTATTTTTTTGGGATTTTCATCCAAAAATAGTTAATATTCTTTAAAAAATATGCTGTAGTCTCTGGATAGAGCAGAATACAATGTACAGTACTACTTCAACATGCACCGCAATTCTATATGTACAAAGGCCAAGAAAAACATTCAATCAAAGTGGCAATTTTTAACAATGAAGCCAGGGAGCCATTTTATTGTGGCTTATCCTTGAGATTATTGCATTCTAGTAATGTGCTTTACAAAGAGTTCATACAGTGGTTCAAGGTGATTTGCTCTTTAGTTAAACACTCCCACACACATCTGCACATAAGAGGGTTACATGAGATGTGTACCTGTGCAAGAAATGTTGAATTATTCTATTTGACTGACCCATGAACAAAAGAATTCTACATTTCTATGTACACCGATGTGTCTCGCATATGGTTTCTAAAAGTGTGTATTGTTTTGTGTGTGGTGCACAGTGTATGAAGAAGTTGAACAACCTGATTTGGGACCACTCTGTAAATTAATTGGCTGTTGCCCTGTACAAAAGATTCTTTAAATGTGATCTCCTTGAATTGGTGCCCAGAAAGAATACCATGCACACATACCAGGTGGAACTGGGGTTTTCAAGGTGTAATGAGAGATTTAACAGGTGTTCCTAAAAATGTGAAAAACCTTGATTTTTGCACTGACGTAAAGCTTTCTATCAAAAATATCCCCATCTGAAAGGATTGAGCTGAAAATTATTTCTTTGGTACTAAGCTGAAAATTATTTCTTTGGTACCATTATAGTGAAATTTCTAATTCCCATAGGAACAAATATATAGGAAATTCAGCCTTTGTTTGTATTGAAATATAGGCATAAAAAAAATACCTTTTGTTTTCCCGTTTAGGATGTTTCTGTAGCCAAATAAAAGGTAAGAGATCTATTTGGTGTGTAAAGTATAGTATGAAACCACTACATTATGGCAGATATATGGAAGTCTCAAAATCTCGGTAGACGTTTCATATAGAAGTCCCATGGATGCAAATGAGGTACTACAATTCGTCGCCCACATCACATACTGTCTTATCTGACGAAATGCCGTTTTTGAGAAAATCTCCATTGAAATTCTACCAGGAGATTTCATGTTAGACCTATAGAATTAAACATTATAATTTACTTTTTAATTTTGCATTATAAAGAAAACATTCTGAAGTTTAAGTTTTAACCTTGCTGAGTTTTGAAAGTGCAATTGTATTCCTGATATAAAGCTACAAAGTCATAAGTCTGTATGTGAAATGCAAAAAAGTCGTATTTTCACATACGACGCTAATTTCACCGTTATATTTCAATGCGTTCAGATAGATCTCTATGTGAAACACGTAATGTTCACGCACGAGGCAGATACGACGCACATAGATCTGTATGTGAAAAGCGTAAACAGCTTGTTTTACCAACAGCGTTAATTATACGCCTATTGAAATTACGTGTAAATGAAACATACGACAGTATGTGAAATCGCGATATGCAGTTTTGAGCTTATTGATCAAAATTCTTAATTAATATCTCACTAATTGGCTCACTTTCAAGATTGTAACTTTGTGAATGTATAGACCATAAAATTTTATGTACATATACAAAATATCTCAAAAAAAGTAAAAAATGTCAGAGAAGACAGTATGTGTGTGGGACGACGAATTGATTCCGTAATGTGTTGTGCAACGTTATGCATTAGCGCTTGAAGGAATGAATGGAAATACTCATTGCATTCCTTGTGCACTTTTAATATGGTTATTGAAATTATGGGAAAAAGTTAATAGAGTTCATGTCAATTTATGAGAATGACTGTCTGAGTGATAGCACTATCAGTGATTCTAAATCAGAAAATCGAAAAAAAAAAATTGTTCAAAAATCAAATTTGTCAGGTACTGTAACAGTTATAGGTATCCAACATGCCCTACAAGTGCCAAGACTGAAAGCAACCTAATAAGGACAAAATAGGGTATTTAGTCATTATTGTCCGAACGCGTCGAACGGACACTTTCTGCAACACATTAATTGAATGGGGGAGTCATATCTTTGAACACGCGTTTGCTTCTTTTCTTTATTTTTCCCAGGTGTTGCAAAAATAACTTATGGTAATTTACAGACTATCCTTCACCCCCCCCCCCCCCCAAGTAACCCCCCCCCCCCCCCTTTTAAACTCTTTTTGCAAATTTAAAAATTTTTTACTCTTTCCGGTGAAATCACTGATAGTGTCTGTAAGAGCCCGAAAAGTGGTGAGATTAAAGATTAAAGTGCGGGGTGGATCAATCAGCTAAAAACGATTTTATTCGAAAAATAATTTCAGTGTATGTGTTTTTGATTAGGGCAAACAGGTTTCATACTCTGTCTATTGCATGATTATTAGATCCAACCTATAGATATTGAATTCTTATTAAAGCCCAAACTGAAGATAGTATGATTCTTATTATTAGACCCAAAGCTAAATATACTGAATTCTTAATTTTTAGACCCAAAGCTACAGGCTGTGAAGGGGTGCAGTCAACCCCCCCCCCCCATTCCACCCAAAGGTCCAACTTTTTGCTGAAATATTTGATTAAAAAGGTCAAAATTACCAATAGAGGCCACTTTTGGTGATTGAAAATTCAAAAAAAGTCCAAAAAAGGACCACTTTAGGTGGGTTAGGTCCAATGTACAAAAAGTCCACTTTTTTGAAATCCCGCAAACCCCTCACCCCCCCCCCCCAAAAAAAAGTCCTCTGCTAAAGCCCGGCTTAATATACTCCCAAAACCAAGATAGTGAATACTTAATAATCCAATGAAGATCATTTAATGCTTAGTTATTTTAAAACTGATGTGAGATATGAATGCTTATTAGTGCGAAAAATTAAAGATACTAAATGCTTGTTTTGTTCCAAAACCAAAGACATCGAATGTTTATTAGATCCAAAACTGAAGACACCCCTGAAGATAATAAATGCTTGTTAGATCAAAACTAAACTTTATGAATGCTTATTAGATTTGTACCTAGTCTTTCTAAAATTTTAAAACATGCAATAATGGGTTTGTTAGTTTTCTAAACATATTGAACCAAATATGGAATTTACAATGTTATCCAGTAGGTCATAGGTCTAAATAACAGTTTATCTGGTACTATTGAAAAATCATGTCTTGGTATATGCTGTGCACAAACACTTCTGCTTTAGGAAATTTGGATTAGGCTAATTAATGAGTGCGGCCTCACTAATTAATGACGTCACTGACCGCGGGTGACCGTTCGGTGAACTAGAAGTTGCTTGATGACTCATCAATGCGCACAGAAGTTTTTTTTATGAATGAATCACAAGTTCAATGTTGTACCCATGCTCAGTTCTATTAATAAAATTTCCACCATCATGGATACCTTACTGATCTCAGCAAAACAAACTAAAAGGCCACTCCTTGCATTTTTTGGTGAAAAATCTATGCTTTCCCCAGAGAATTTATGAATTTTGACATCTTTCAAAACCTGATACGGGTCTCTTGTAATTAAATTTCGAATTAAGTACGAAATGACACTATTAGATCGGTAAAACTACAGCACATGTAACTACGTGATAGCAGTCATTGCCATTTTTAGGGTCCGGGTTTTTGTTTTAGAGGTCGGATGCAATATCACCTGTGTATTCCGAGGAAAATTTCAGAATTGGTTATTTCCCCTTCGTAACCGCCCCACGTGCCATCATTGCGGGCAAGTAGCCTGTTTGAACATACTGTTAAATAATTATAAATTTTCATATATTGTTTACAAGAATAAAAATGTATCATAGATTCCTAATATTTGTTATGAGTGTTGTTTCATGGTAGAACCTTTTATGAATTACTTGAAATGCTAATATATTTGCATTTGACATGCCCTCAATAATCCCCACCTCGAGCCCTCATAACCTACATTCGAAATCATGACCACCTACCCTGGTGTCCCCTGGGATGTTGCCACTTGCGGCTCACCCACTGAAACCTTTTGGAACAAGGCCAAGTGGCTGAATGAACTTGGGGACAACACGCTACAGCACGAATCTTATTCCTTACTTACCTCATCGTTACGGTTGATTACAGCTCCATAACCGCGGTGGCACCATCCTTTATGAATGCATCCCTTACTGCCAGAGAAGAAATCGGCGAATTTTTCATTCGACCTGTCCATTTTCTCCATGGTTAAAAAACAAACATTGCGGCCAACCAGGTGGTCTTACTGTCACAACTAAGCACGTGTTCATACATGTGACGTTTAGTGACGTGTTTGTATTCGCATTCCAATCGGCAATAGACCGTGATTATTGTAAATAATGAACTTCGCCTTCTGGCAGAGGGTCTCGTTTCTGATCCGTGACCTCCATCTCCTTTCGCCAACCAAATAACAGCGCTCCTAGATCAAATTAACTCTGAAGACATAGTTTTCCAGAAGTTTATGCCCTTTTTCAACATGCAACTAATTTAAAACGATAGATAATGGGACAAAATTAAGTTAGAAGTCTACTCTCACCCTGCATGCAGTTTTGAAATTGTAAGTGTCTGTCTATAGAATTTTCAGTAGACATAATTCGACCCATTGTTACAATTGCTTATCGCCTTCACACATGTGTGTTCGTATTTCGGATGCAACCGCAAGCTAATTACGTAACAAGTTCTCATCACTTTTTCTCTAGTATAATGATCTTACGCCATGTAAGTCTGTTTGAAACCAGCTACCTTGGCCAGCTTGGGTTGAACGAAATAGGATAAGGTTTTTGCATAGTATTATACCGTACGCAGACTACCCAAAATACGTAGGCACGTGTATTTCTAATTTGAGGGCAATACCTAGGCTAAACGTGATTTTTGTGTTCCGCGTCCCTAAGGCAGAGGAAGACACATAGGGATCACTTTGTCCACTGCTTGTTGTTGTCTGTTGTTGAGATGTCTGTTGTGAAAAGGGTTTAAGCATTTCCTGTAATATCCCCATACCTTTGATGGATTTAACAAACTGGGTCCACAGGTTGCAACATGGCATCCCCCACTTGTTGCTGAGGTTTCAAAGGTCACATGCCAAGGTCAAATGTCTGTGAGGTCCAGTTGTAAAATGCCGAAAATGTAAAATTGACCTCATATGAAAAGTTGAAGTTCCAATTGGAACCAACTTGAAATCATAGGTGCAACATGGGATCCCTCATTTGTTGATGAGGTCAAGGTCCACAATGCCAATGTCAAAGGTCATGTGAGGTCAAGTGCAAAATAGCTGAAATGGCAAATTGACCTCATATGAAAAGTTGAAGTTCCAATTGGAACCAAACTTTAAATCAATAGGTGCAACATGGGATCCCTCATTTTTGTTTGATGAGGTCACAGGTCACATACCAAGGTCAAGTCACACATACCAGTAAAGGCGATTGAGGTTCAAGTTGTACAATGGGCTGAAAATGTAAAATTGACCTTATTTGAAAGTTGAAGTTCAATTGGAACCAACTTGAATCATAGGTGCAACATGGGATCTCTCATTTGTTGCTGAGGTTGAAGGGTCACATATCAAGGTCAAAGGTCATGTTAGGCCTAATCATTCACTAAAACCTGACTGGCAGGCGACACAAGCCGGCCCGAGGACCGATGTACTTTTTAATTACGTATTTCTTTGGCCTGCACCCCCTGCAAGTGTATGATGTTTTTTCAAAGCTGTCTATTGTTATGATGGCGGTGAATCGCCTGGCAGCGCAAAAGTGCAATGTTAGGAATCAAAAATATCTCCACCCTTTACCTTTAATTTCGTCATGCAGCCCTCAATGGTTTTTGTTTCTTCTTTGACATTCGTCTACATTTCTGTAAGATATAGTTCACGCAAAAGGTATTTGTACTCAGATTTCGGCGCTGTTTGCCGGTGATTCGCCGACGCTAACCCGGGGCATCTTAAAATAGAATTCACTCAATCAAGCATCAGTACGCATATGCAGCATAAATTAAAAAATCCCAGGAAACACGGAGCGGTTTTGTGTTTGTGCGTGTGTCACCATCAGTATTTTTATTATTATTGTTTTCTTCTTTTAAAAAACATTAATATACATGTAATTGAAATTAGGGATATTATATGAAGCTAGATGTGCAAAATTTTAAGTCAGAAACATTTTTTCATATTAAATATTTATATTTGGTGGCATGTGTAGTCCACTGTTTTGAAATCCCGCAAACCCCCTCCCCTCCCCCCCCCCCCCCCCAAAAAAAAAAGTCCTTCATACGCGCCTGGCTAAATATACTCCAAAACCAAGATATTGAATACCTTAATATATCCAAAATGAAGATAATTTAATGCTTATTATATTCAAAACGATGACGATACGGAATGCTTATGAGTCGAAAAATACAGATACTAATGCCTTGTTGTGTTCCAAAACCAAAGACCAATCGAATGTTATTAGATCCAAAACTGAAGACACCCCTGAAGATAATAAATGCTTGTTAGATCCCAAACCTACACGTTATGAAATGCTTATTAGATTTGTACCTAGTCTCTAAAATTTTAAAACATGAAAAAGATGGGTTTGTTAGTTTTCTAAAATATTGACCAAATATTGGAATTTACATATTACAATTTTATTCCAGTAAGGTCATAGTCTAATAACTAGGTTGCTATTGGTAACTATTGAAAAATCATGTCATTGGTAGTATTTGTTCAAAACACCTTCTGCTTAGAAATTTGGATTAGGCTATTAAATGAAGGTCGCCACTATGTATACGTCACTGAGCCGCCGGTGGACCGTTCGTGAACCAGAAGTTTGCTTGATGCTCCATCATGCGCCCAAAGTTTTTTTTATGAATGAATCCACAAGGTCAATGTTGTCCCCATGCGCAGTTCGATGAATGAAATTCCATCATGATACCTTACTGATCGTCGCAAAAACAAACGAAACCGGCCACTCCGTTGCATTTTTTGGTGAAAATCTATGCTTTCCCCAGAATTTATTAATTTTGACATCTTAAAAAACCTGATACGGGGATCTCTTGTAATTAAATTTTCGAATTAAGTACGAAATTGGACACTAATTAGATCGGTACACTCAGCACCGTACTACTGAAAAGCAGTCATTAGACCCTTTTAGTGTTAGGTCGGGGTTTTTTTGTTTTTAGAGGTCGGAAGTCAATATTCACCTTGTGTTTCCGAGGAAAATTTTCAGAATTGTATTTTCCCCGTCGTAACCGCCCCCGTGACCATCATTGCGCAGTAGGCAATGTTTTGAAAATACGTTTTGAAATTAATTAGAATATTCAATATTTGGGTTACCAGAAATAAAATGTACTCATAGATTCCCTAATTATTTGTTCTGATGGTTTCATGGTAGACCTGTAACTGGAATTACTTTGAACATGCGTAATATATTTGGATGTTGACATGTCCCTAAATAGATCCCCACCTCGAGTCCTATCAGAACCTAGCATTCTGAATCGTGACCACATACCCTGGGTGGCCCCTGGGATTGTTTCCAGTTGCGCGTACCATGAAAAACATTTTGGGAACAAGGCCAATGGCTCGAAATGACCTTTGGGGACAACACGCTACAATACGAATATTATTCCTTACTTACCTCTCTTACGGTTTGTTACAGCTCCATACCGCGCAGTGGCACTTCCTTTATGAATGCATCCTTTACTCTGCCACAGAAGAATCGCGAATTTTTAATTCGACCTTGTCATTTTCTCCAATGGTTAAAAAAACAAAAAATGGCGGCCAACCCGGTGGTCTTATTACTGTTCACAACTAAAGCACGTGGTCACCTACATGTGACGTTCATGACGTGTTTGTATTCGCGTTTCAACCGGCAAATAGACGCGTTATGTGTACTACATGAGCTTCGCCTTCTGGCAGAGGGTTTCGTTTCTGATCCGTGACCTCCTTCGCCAACCCAAAATAACAGCCTCCCTAGATCAAAGAACTCTGAAGGACATATGGTTTGTCCAAAGTTGAATTAGCCATTTTTTCAAACATGCCACTAATTTTACAACGAAAGATAATGGACAAAATGAATAGTTAGAAGTCTACTCTCAACCCCTTGCATGTGCATTTTTGAAATTGGTAAGTGTTCTTGTATATAGAAGTTTCAGTAGACAATTCGACCCATTGTTACAATATGCTTATCGCCTTCACACATTTGTGTGCGTATTCGGATGCAACCTCAGCTAATTAACGTAACAGATTCTCATCACTTTTTCTCCTATAGAGCTACGCCATGGAAGTCTGTTGGAAACCAGCTAGCTTGCCAGCTTGGTTGACGAAATATGATAAGTGTTTTGCCTAGTATGATACCGTACGCAACTCCCAAAATACGTAGGGCAACGTGGGGATTTCTAATTTGAGGGCAATAAGTTAGGCTAACTTGATTTTTGTGTCTCCTGCCCTAAGGCAGGAAGACACCTATGGATCACTTTGTCCACTGTTGTTGTTTGTTGCTGTTGTTGATGAGGTCGGTTGTGAAAAAGGGTTAAACATTTGCATGTAATATCCACATACTTTGATGGATTTAAAAACCAACAACTTGGGTCACATGTGCAAATGGCATCCCCATTTTATGAGGTCAAAGGTCACACATGGCCAAGTTCAAGTCATGTGAGGTCAGTGTAAAAATAGGCCGAAAATGTAAATTGACCTCCTATGAAAAGTTGAAGTTCATTGGAACCAAACTGAATCACGGTGCAACATGGGATCCCTCATTTGTTGATTAGGGTCAAAGGTCACATGCCAAGGTCAAAGGTTCATTTGAGGTCAATTGCAAAATAGGCTGAAAATACGGAAATTGAACCCATATGCAAAGTTTGAAGGTTCAATTGGAACCAATCTTGAATCATAGGTGTAACATGGGATCCTCATTGGTTTGATGAGGTCAAGGTCACATACCAAGGTCAAATCCACATAAACCAAGGTCCAAAGAGGCTATGTGATGTCAGTTGTAAAATGTGCTGAAATGTAAATTGCCTCATTTAAAAAGTTGAAGTTCAATTGAACCAACTTGAGTCATATTTGCAACATGGATCTCCTCGAATTTGTTTTGATGAGTTGAATGGTCACTATCAAGTCAAAGGTCATTTTGGCCTATCATCATTCACTAACCGTGACTGCAGGCGACACAAGCGTCCGGGCACCGATGATTTTTCTGAATTACGTATGTCTTGGCCTGCCCCCCCTGCATGTATTTTTATTTTTTTCAAAGCTGTCTATTTTAGGATGGCGGTGAATCGTCCTGCAGCGGCAATATTGCAATGTTTAGGAGGATAAAAACTTCCACCCTTTACCTTTAATTTCGTCATGCAGCCCTCATGTTTTTGTTTCTTTGACATTCGTCTACATTTCTGGAAGTAATATTTCACACGCGAAAAGGTATTTTGTACTCAGATTTCGGCGCTGTTTGCCCTTTCATCGCTGACGCACCCATACCCCGCGCAAACCCTACCTCTCTTGCAATCTTAAAATAGAATGCCAACTCCAATCACTCAAGCATCAGTACTCATGCGCATAAATTAACCAGTAACACAGTGCGGTTTTGTTTGTGCTGTGTCCACCATCATTATTTATTATTATTTTGTTTCTTTAAAAAACAGTTATACTGTATTGAAATAGGGATAATTATAGTGAAGCTGATGCAAAAAAAAAAAAAAAAAAATGTGTAAGGTCAGAAACATTTTTTCATATTAATATTTATTTTGGGGGCTGTGTAATTGCAGGTTGGTTAAATGGTCGCCTCTTCCTGAGTGGTGGGTTCGAGCTCTTCTGCAGCCAGTGTGTTGTGCATGCACTTGGGCAAGGCACCTTACCTCACTTGCCTCTCTATCCAGGTGTTAAATTGGGAACTGTTAGGGAATATAGTGTAAGGTTGTATCGCTTAAAGCCGGCCTCCACCTGTATGTAGTATTAGTAGTAAGTTTGAACGAGGGGGGCCTGATTCACCTCACACTCGCGACAACCGCCCTTACTCTCCTTCACTTCACCTGATTCAATGCATCCTCCATCTTCAAACCACCCTCCTACTCTCCTCGCCAGTTGCTTTTTCCATGTCTTATTTGGACTCCCTCATCAAACCTCCCACCTCAAAACTCAAAAGCCCTTCTTAAAAACATGCTTGTCATCCTTGCCAGAATGTGCCCATACAACATACGCTATTCCCCTTTGCCACCGGTCCACCGCTCTCCTTCCCAACAAACTTCTGCTCAAATAACTGATGATTTCCTAGTGACGCTTTTGCCTCATGTTTGAAATGGCACTTTATAATCCTGTAATTGTACTTTAAGTTTTAATTCCATGACGCGACTATTTTCAGCTCTCTGTGAAAAGAAAATTTGTCCTCACAGAAATCCAGATAAACATTTCTTTGGTTTTTATCGGTGAAAGACATCTTACCTTTTGATCGTGCATTCTGAAAGATGTGGACAATTAATATATATTTAATAATTAGTATGACAATTCTTCTAATACAGGAATATGTAATTTCAACAAGTATTTAAAAAAACTGTGTCGTGTCGCCAGGCATAATTTTACAAAGAAATAAGAACAACATTAAAAAGCATTAAAGGATAATGGTTTTCTAGTTTTAAGTTGCACTTTTATTACAGAAACTGTAAAAAAGAAATCTCCTAACTGAATAAGTAGATGTTTTGATACCATGAGCATAAAAGATTTATCTCCCGTTGACCTTTGACCTTGGTGTGAACTTTGACCTCAACATAGTTCTAAGCTTTAATTTAACATAGTTTTACACCTCCGGTCATTTCAAATAAAGAAATAGATAAAACGCCAATTGGGCGCAAATGTTTGTTGAAACTGAATCCCCAAGTTTAATAGGTTAATTTAACATAGGTTACACCTTCCTGTCAGTTCCAAATAAAAAGAAAATAGAAAAAACGCCCAATTGGGCGCAAAATTGTTAAAACTGAATCCCCAGTTTATAAGCTTTATTTAACATAGGTTCACTTCCTGTCAATTTTCAATAGAAGAGAGAAAAAACGCCCAATTGGGCGCCAAATGTTGTTAAAACTTAATCCCCAAGTTTTATAAGCTTTAATTTAACATAGGTTACACCTTCCTGTCGATTTCACAATAAAGAAAATAGGAAAAAACGCCCATTGGGCGTCCAAATGGTGTAAAACTGAATCCCCAAGTTTATAAAAAAGCTTAATTTACCATAGGTTAACCTCCTGTCATTTCAAATAAAGAAAATAGAAAAAACCGCCCATTGGGCGCAAAATGTGTTAAGCTGAATCCCCTCAAGTTATAAGCTTTATTTTACATAGGTTCACATAACCTTTCCTATCATTTTCCCATAAAGAAAATAGAAAAAAACTCCCAATGGGCGCACAATGTGTAAAACTGAATCCCCAAGTTATAAGCTTTAAGGTGCTTGTTCCGATTTGTGTATTTGGTTTCTCTCACTTGATATAGAGCCTGACCCTTTGCGCATACACCCCATCACGTACAGTGTGAAACAAACTTGCGGTTTTGTATGGTAGAACGCAATAATGCATGTTGCAAAGCCCCTTCAAAACTTGCTAATAATTGATGTTAACGCACTAAAACGGCGTTTTTTGTTTATATCTTTGGAATAAATGGACTTGAGGGCTCAACTTTCAGGAGGACAATGATAAAAATACTTCCTTTCGTCTGATATCAAAATCTATTCTACTTCCGGGTAATCAGAGGGGGGTCCCAAACACATCAGTAACAAACTCAACCGTTAAACTTTAACATATGTTTTACCCTTCCTGTCATTTCAAATAAGAAGATAGAAAAAACGCCAATTGGGCTCAAAATGTGGTGAAAACTGAAGCCCCCACGTTTATAAGCTTTACTTTAACATAGTTTACATCTTCCTGGTCATTCAAATAAAGAATAGAAAAAGCTCCCAATTGGCGGCAAAATGTGTTAAAACTGAATCCCCAAGTTATAAGCTTTAATTTAACAAGGTTACCGCCTCCGATCATTTCAAATAGAAAACAAACACACGCCCAATTGGGCGCAAAATGTGTTAAAAATGAATCCCAATTAAAGCTGTTTAATTTAACGTAGGTTATGCACCTTCCTGTCATTTCAAATAAAGAAAATAGAAAACCCCAATTGGCGCAAAAAAATGTTAAACAAACGGAATCCCCAAGTTAGAAACTTTAATTTAACATAGGTTACTCTCCTGTCATTTCAATAAAGAAAATAGAAAAAAACGCCCAATTGGGGCGTCCAAATGTGTTAAAACTGAATCCCCAAGTTATAACTTAATTTAACTAGGTTCACCTTCCGTCATGTTCAATAAAGAAAAACACCAATGGGTCGCAAATGTGTTAAAACTGAATCCCCAGTTATAAGCGTTAATTTACATAGGTTACAAACACTTCCTGTCATTTCAAATAAGAAAGATATGAAAAACGCCAATTTGGCGCAAAATGTGTAAAACGGAATCCCCAATTTATAAGCTTTAATTAACAATAGGTTACAAACCCCTTCCTGTCATTCCAAATAAGAAAATAGAAAAAACGCCCGATTGGGCCCAAATGGTGTTCAAACTGAATCCAAAGTTATAAGCTTTAATTTAAAAATTGTAGGTTACACCTTCCTGTCTTTCAAATAAAGATGTACTAAAACTTCGTCCTTAAATATATAACCAATCATGGGAAAGCTTCATCATAACGTGTTAACTCACTACGTGGCCTGATCATTTTCTTACTTATAACTCTCCTATTTGTTCTCACCCTTTATCTAATCCCTGGCAACTTTTAACCAACTCCCATCAAAAAGCAAGTCTTCACAAGACTAAAAATCAAAGAAATGCTTTTAAAGCCATATTCAACATGGCAATGATGTTATCTTTTTGTCTGAATTGCATCAGCATACACACCCACACTAAAACTCCAAAATTAAATAGTATTACGTAGAATCATTTCATAAAAGAAACATTTAATGAAATGCCTTCAGCTATAGAAATAGACGCCTTCGCAATTTTGAGATAGTGTTTTCTACTAGCGGGTCGCTAAGGCGCCCGCCAAAAGGCCTAGTGGGTAATATTGACCTTGACCTTAAGATAAAGGGCCCTAACTGACATTCTTGAGAAAATGAATGTTTATTTTTTTTTGCTGGAAGTAGATCAGAGAGATGGTGTTCTAACTTGTCTATGTTAGAATAGGAGACCTAGAAGTATGCCTTCAAACTAAAAAAAAAAAATTGCGAGACCAGTGTATTGTAATGTTAACCCTAGGTACTTTAATACTATTCGAGTGAATGAGTAAAAAAGAATGAGTGCTAATTGTATTTGGTTATTCCTGAAATGGAACACAAGGTAACATTTTGTGTGTGCCATTTCATTTAAAAAACCAAATAAGGTCTATTTTGGTTTTTACTTTTGGTTTGGAATGATAGATTTAACCATCTGGATACATGTAAGTAAGCGCTTTAAAAGGTTTGTACAAACATTTTAGGTCTATTTTGATTGGTTCTTTCTCAGAGGTTTATATCCATGCTAAATATATACATCACTAGTACTTTTGTCTCTGTCACTGTACTTTAGTGTTTCCTTCAAGGAAATTAACCATAGACCTGTGTTTTAAACTCAGGGGTTTTCCTACTTATTAACATATCCTGAAAAGTTGATGAACTGGTTGAGAACATTTCTCATGGATAGCCGGTGTTTATCCATGATTTGTTTCTGGTAGTCATCATCATTATCATCCGTTGTTTGTGGACGGAATGATGGAAGCAACTTTGACAAAGTTGTGCCAGGTTGCTTTAAAGGGACATTCAGGGATTTTGTGGGTAGAGTGCCTGCAATTTTTTTTACAAATCCACATTTTTGCATGTACACACAGCCTACCTCCAAATAACAAATAGCTTAAACAAATAAAGCAACAATCTTTTTGTTATGAAACTCAAGCCCCAACACGGGGTGTGAGAGTCGCACCCCTGAATTCTGAGGTGGTAAAAGGTCCATTTTTTGCTCTTTTTTTTTGGACAGAAAGATCCAAAATTAAGAGAAATTTTGACAAAGTCCACTTTTTGCTGATGAGATGTTCAAAAAGTCCAAAAAAGGACCATTTAAAGGTCCATGGACATGCTTTAAACATACTTATAATACCACCAAAAAATTGTTTCATTCATAGTATGTATTGGTATCAATGTAAAATCTGCATGAAGCAGTAATGATAAAAATTGGGCATAATATCATGTGTTTTGGACAAGCTTTCAAAGGAAATTCCAAAATGAAAGTGATTATCGCGCTGCCAAGCGTGACCCAGAAGTGACGTCCGAGTAACAAATACGCGGTACGCGTCATGATCGTCATCGTGGAACGGACGTGCGCGTGACCCAGTTTTCTTGCATACGTACACAGTTGATTTCTCGTGATATGCGTCGTACGTGTTTTATCATATGGCATAATTTTTCTTGATTTGATGCCTTAAAATTATGATTATAATGCGCTGCATTGTCGACAAGTGCACCAGCGGCGACCGTACTGACAAGGAGAATCAGAACAGAATAGCTTTATTCAAGTTCCCAGACAAAAAACCGACAAGGGGAGATATCTGGAATGTGCGGTGCGGTTAGCCCACGTGTGAGCTTTGTTTACAACTTGTTACTCTGACGTCATTAACGGGGTCAAATCCAACTCCAGCATCTTGATACGCGTTCGCGAAAACAGGAGAAAGCCTTGCCAGTTAGGGTATATTTATCCTTGAAATTTAACACTTTCCCGATGTTCACTTTTAAAAATCTGTGTTGCGATATGATCAGGATACTGTTGAGGTACGAAAATGTAAGAAATTAAGAAAATGTCTACTCAGCCGTGTCCATGGACCTTTAAGGGGGGTTATCCACTTTTACCAAAAAAGTCCACTTTTTTGAAGTCTCGCACCCCCCAAAAAAAGTAAATCCTGCGTACGACCCTGATGAAACGAGACCAATTTTTGTATTAAATGTCTAGATCCAAACAGTCTAATAAGCCCTTCATGTCCGACTTTTTTGGCTGGCAGAGTATAACCCACTTCAGGTGCATGGCGATCCCTTTACAGCTTGAATGGCGACCCCTTCATGGATAGATGATTGTCTGAGAATGCACAGCTGCTATGTCACTGTGATGATGAACAACCACTGCAAGCTTGTGCGGGAATTACAGAAATGCTGGTATGGTTTTATACATAGCGTTCTATATTTGCTCAAATTCGAGTTATTCGCTGTATTGGTGGTCTGCTCTGAACTGGCGCATTGCACTTTTCTGATAGTCATCCTGAACCAGAAGTACATTTCCACTTGATCACCATCCAACTTCACATGCGATGTCTGAACTTGAAAAGGGCTTATTAACATAGTAGCCTATGAGAATCCGAAGTATACAAAATACTCATAAAACTAAGTGTTAGAATCAATAGACCATTTGCACGATCCCCATAATGCATCTCGTATTGTGCCCATTGCCATCAGGGAACTTGTACCAGAGTTCATGTTTACAAAAAAAACTGTTGTTCGTTCGCGTCGCCGAACAGTGCTTAAAATTACAGTACAAAGTACCTTTTCATGTGAAGTTAATCTTACAAAAATGTAGAAGAATATCAAAGGAACAAAAAACGTCACAGATAGGTCAAGTTTTCTGCTATTCTAGGTACGCTCTTAACCGTATGTTTTCAGCCGACTTGAGGCTAGTACAAGTTCCCGGATGGAAATGGGCACAATACGAGATGCATTGTGGGGATCGTGCAAATGGTCTATTGGAACTTTCAGCAAAGGTCTATTTGTGGTCCTCTGTAGAATTGAGGCAAAACAGCAGAGATTATGATCACCACTGAATCTCTTCTTCTTTGCATATCCACAAGTCGTTTGGTAATGGCTTGTGGTGGTGTCAGGATTTATTCAGCTGAGTAAGCTGATCTGGGGCTGCGTGTATCCATGATACAGATGCTCCTTACATGGCCCTCTTCTGAGGCTGGGGTGGATTGGGAACAGTCAAGGGTTTCCCCCTTTTATTCGAAACTGGCTACAATGTACATGTACAGTCTTGACTCTTTGTACAAGGAACAAATCCAGAATTGACTACCCGGATAAATCCCAGCAAGTGTCTCCACCAGAGTTCAAACTATGAATTTTTTGTAAATTTGCACCACAGACAAGCACCCTAACCACTGGGCCACACTCTCCCACTCTAAATCTCTAAATGTTACTTTAATACTAGTGTTGTAGCAGTATTCTAAACCAATTGTAGAGCTGTCACAGGCCAGATTGGGATAAATTTGGTTTAAGATTTGGCCCCATAGGATTGTTATTTTTATTATCATTTTACCTTGGTTTAAGTAAGTTACAGTGTTATGTGCAATTTGAGTTTACCCCTTTAGTTGTATGACTTAGAAATCAGTGTAGTTTAGAGCATAAATACTAAAAGTGTTTAAAAGTGCACATGTTAAGCGTTTAAAGATATGTGACAAAAGTTGCTTGTCACAAAGCATCTATACCCATGGCATGTCAATGTTAAAGGTGCGTGTTCCGATCGTCTTTGGGACCCCCCTGATTTACCCAGAAGTAGTATCGATTTTGATATCAGATGAAAGGGCGTATTTATCTCATTGTCGTCCTGAAATTTGAGCCGTCAAATCCATTTCATTCCCAAGATATGAACAAAAAAATGCCGTTTTAGTGGTTAACCATCAATGTTAGCACAGTATTGAATAGGGCTGTGCAACATGCATTATTGCGTCTACCGTCAAACCCGCAAGTTTGTTTCCCACGGTACTTGATGGGGTGTATGTGCAAGTGCCAGGCTCTCATATCAAGTAGAGAACACAATACACATAAATCGGAACAAGCACCTTTAAAGACACTATCAGTGATTCATCCGAAAGAGTCAAGATACTTGAAATTTGCAGGAATAGCTTAAAAGTGAAGTATGTCTTTAGAATTCTCGTAAGTTACTTTTTCCAACTGAAGTGTCCGTACGGACAGTAATGACTAATATATCCAATTTTGTCCTTATTAGGTGGCTTCTGGCCTTATCATTTGCAGGATATGTTAGGGTACCTGTGCTTATTACAGACATGCAAAAATATGTTTTTTTTATTTTCTGATTTAGCAAATCACTGATAGTGCCTTTAATTGGTTAAGAAGTGTTAAGAAACATTTTCCTCATGCTGCAGTATCAATTTAAAAGATTATTTGTATATATTAGGTATATTTTGGCCATTTCTCAACATTTGGATCTTTCGGTCAAGGACATCTAAGCAATTTTTTTTTTGGTCTTTTGCCAGAACCCGTAGGGCTGGCCTTTTATGATTAACACATGTAAAACACACAAAGACATACACCAACAAAGCACAATACAGAAGGAAGAATGATTCTATACAATACTAAAGCGTTGCAAAAATACATGATGTATTATCAGATTATTCAGCCTTGCCCTTTGCCATTTCAGTAAAGGTAAATGCCTACGTGACTTGTCATATCTCAGGCACATCTTATCAGTCATCACAAACAATCTTTTATTGTTCACACCAGTCAGAAATAACTTAATCCAAGGGGATTTTTAGCTTAAACCGAATTCAAAAGACTCGTTCCTGGTACAGATCTCTGTGTGCCTTGCCGCCCGCTTCTCTGAGATTTTGGCCCGAAGATAATGCCAACCAGGCGTTGGCAGCCAACCCTCTCATTAAAGTGCATTTTGTGATTCCATCCAGCACCTTCTTTATTCATGGTTGCTAGATATCCTTGAGAAAAGCTTATTCACAAACTTTGAGTTGATTTCCGCTCTTGCAGTTTTTGGTGTTTATGAGCATTCCTTTTTTCCCACGGTACCAAGGGCAACGGTCTGTAATTTCTGGTCATATTAACAAGTCGAAAAATCCAAATCGCAAATTTCTTACAAAAAAAAAACGACCAATTTTTCACGTAATATTTGTACACATGGATTACGAAGGCTAACGGTTCCGATGATGAAAAAAATCGTCAACTTTTTTAGGTAAGTCCGGGGGACGATGTGGTTTATAACGAAATGCCCCTTTAAATAAAGCAAGTTAGCAACTAACCAAAAAGTCCAAAGAATTACGGCAATACATAGTTCAACCACAAACCAATTTGGTGCTTTGATGTGGGCGTCATCGGTGTTTTCCATGACCCAAATACGACCTTGTCCTCATCAGTCCTAATCCTAGCAAACTTCAGAAATACCCTTCCAGTGGAGTTGATTGTTACTCCAACGGTTTTTTGTTGGAATAAAAATTCATATAAGAAATTCAGATATTTTCTTCAAGATTTCAGCTTTTACGGTTAAAAACATGGCTAATCTGAAATTGGGATTCTCTTGGCCCCCCACCCCTGGCTCAACTGACTCATGTCCCAATGAAATCCAGTTTATTTTGACACCCTGACACAACCTATCTATTGGGATCTAAGCACTAATTTGACTTGTAAGGTATATTATACAAATATTGACTGCTAATGAGGGTCATTGTTGAACTATAGCCCAAGGTGATCTCGAAGCCATACTTGCCCCGAGCGTAAGCAGAGGGCTAGTATGGTTTCGAGATAACCAAGGGCCTATAGTTTCAACCATGTCCGAATAAAAAGCAGTCAATATTTTGTTTTTATATACGAATATATAGATTCTTGTCATCTGATGAGTTAAAAGAACATCTAATAGCCAGATTCTTTAACATAGGCCTAATTGTGTAGGCCATGGTTAAGAACACAATTTGTGTAACTTAAACCGATCGTTCTCCGGATCCAACTTCAGTTCCAATTAAACATCCAAATTTATAAACACGCACAACGCGAACCGTAACAATTTAAATTCCAAAGTTCCATTGTTTCAATTCCATGTCAACATTTTAAAAAGTCCGCACCATGTCTTGTAAGTTCTTCCTGCCATGATTGCAAAAGTACAGCGTTATATCCAGGAACCCTTGTCGTGTAACCTTGTGTATCATTCAAATCCAGTGACTCTTGATTAAGGCCATGTCCTCTGGCAATGGGATTTTTGTGCTTTAACACCACCCTTACTAAGCCCTTACCTTGCCGTTTCAGGGTTGCTTGAAAACTTTGAAACCTTGAAGAATTAGCAAACTCTTCATGACCTATGATATCAACTTTCCTTGTGTTGATGAAGTGACTTTGGAGTCCAAAACGGATCGCCACTCATCGACTTTTTGCTATACGAAGTGCAATTTTTCTGTCGGCAAGATGCGTAGCAATTCATCGAAACCGGATCGAATTGGCAAAACCTTTCCACTGCCTGGCGATTTGGGGGTCGTCACCAGCTGTCAAATACTCTCGAATATCTTCACAGCTTAATTTTACCTGCGTTTTGGTTATTAGCACTATCAGCTGCGTCTATGATTCATTTAAGACCTTCGTCGACTACAACTCCGCAGCGTAGCTGTGATTCAGCCATTTCGTTCCCTTGTTCGGTGTTTTTTGTACCGGCTCTGGACCAGCAGTGTGTGGTAAATGTGAAACAAAAATTCCATAAAAAACGCTGTCTCGCTTAAACCCCCCCCACAGAAAATGGACCCCTCTTACATCTCTTACACGAGCTTCAATATGTACACTGATAATACGGATGGATATAGTCCGTACGGCAGTCTCTATGGGAAGAGGTGTACCGCCGGCATAGTTCAGAATGAGATGCTGCTCTCCAGGGCATAGTTCATTTTTGGGTCAATTCTTGAAGCTAGTTGAATTTATGCCTCCACTTTTAACCAATCAGATGAAAGGAATCTATATATGAGGTATATAACATGTAATGGGTAAGTCAGGGGGGGGGGGGGGGTGATGCTGTAAGAATGGTGGTAGGTTTGACACAGATAAAGATATAGAAGCACTTTTTGCTGGTTACTCGAAGAGCTGTCTTCACGCTGTGTCCTGTAATGAGCCTATCAAAGAGACTAACCATAGGTGTTAGTTTGCGGTGTTCATTGAGCAGAAAGTATAATAATAATAAGTTTTTTATATAGTGTTTTATCATGTAAATTTAAAAGATCAAATTTAAAAAAAAAAAATAAATATAATAATATTATTTATTATTTATATAATATGGCCACCCATGCAGGAAATAATTAAAATATTTTGACTTCACAGGTGGCTGCATGCCAACGAGCAAATTCAGTTCTTAGCTTGTAATCAGAGGGTTGTTTTTGACAGTCCAATACACACAAGGCAACAGGTTTGGGAAATTTCAACTCAAATAGGCCGTCATGTGAATCACATCAAATCCTATACTTAAACATAAAAAACCCCTGACTTTAATGCTCATTTAGCCCAACAAAGTGTTAGAATTAGGGATTTTTTTGCAGGATTATGAAATGTCTGTGGTTCTTAACTTTTGGAACACTTTTTTATCCCTAAGTACTGACATGTTTTAGTACAGTACGGTATAGGGACATTGCAATGCATTCATGGGATTGATCTCAAAACACCCTCTGGCTTGTAATATTCCACCTAACAGGACGCTTCCCAGATTTTGCTTGTGTCGATGAGGGGGGTGCTCAAACTCAAAATTTAACACCTATAATGATATAATCTTGCACTTCCACGGACCACCACATGACCCCAACAGTTAGTGTTATGTACGGCAAAATGTTATTTGTGTATGAACATATTGTCTTTTCGTGTAAAATTATCAATTAGAGTGCCCGTTCCGAATATTTTGAAGCTGAAATTCCTCAGAAAGTGAAAAAAATCGCAAGACGTTATAAAGAATTCAGAAAGGAAGGGTTTTATAATGGTGAGGTGTGAGAAGAGGACTTTCATTTATTGGCACTCCATGGAGTTAACTCATACATTAATTAGTAGCATGAATTATTGTAGCATGGAAAATTGATGTCAGATTGCCGTTATTCTTTGTATAAGAATTTGATGCATACCATTTACAGTGTATTTTATTGATTGGGTTGTAAATATTTAATGGAAATGGTTGCATATATTTTAGGTTTGAAAATCCATATATTGTGTAAAATTGAATTTATATAAATCATATATCTTAGTGTCTTTTTTATTTAATTTTGTAAATGTGATGTTACAAGAGTAATTTATACCGGTAACAAGAGTATAAAGAGTGCAAGTTCTCTGAGGGGGATGTTTTGGTTTTTATGCATTTGAAAGTATTCTAGAAGACTTAAAGCTACTTATCAGTGGATTCCATCCGAAAGGGTAACTACAGTCGGCTGAAATTTGTAGGAACCCAGCTTAAAGGTGAAGGATAAGTCTGTAGAATTCTATAAGTTATTTTCGAAGTGAACAAGTGATGGATAAGAAGAAAAACAGCAGCTTCAAAGGATTCAAATCCCCTATATATGTTGTAATAAGTGTCCGTACAGGGACTGTAAATGACTAAGTATTAGTTTGTGTTATGGATGCTTTTGTCCTATCACTGTAGGGTATGTTATGAACCCATTCCTTTAAGACATGCAAATACTGTGGATTTTGTGATTCCATGTTCTGATAGATAAAATCATGATAGTGCCTGTAAACTTTAAAGGGGCAATGAGAGATTTTTGATAGGCACCCAAATACATTGTGTCATAATAGTTAATTTTGTTACAGGGTAGACACTCAATAGATTTCTTACCTTGTATGTGGCTACAGGAAATGTCTTAAAAGAGACCTGAGAAAAAGGCGATCTGATTTGCTTTTATTTCAATATAAAACATAGGCTGAATTTTGTATTTGCTCATCATCAAAATTATAAATTCAAAATTTTTGTACCAAAGAAGCATTCTCAGCTTATCCTTCAGATGGGTTATTTTGATAGGCAAGAATCAAACTTTCAATTTTTTTTGGACACCTGATATGTGAAATCTCTTGTTGCACCTTTAAAGATCATTTTCAATAATGATGATGTCAGTGTATGTTGCTCTTCCTTCTATCTCTCTTGCATATCTTCATTATTTTCATTTCCAACCTGCTTCATTTCTTCTTTATTCTCCTTTATCAAGGTGAAAAATATGATCATGATCCTCCTCCTCTTCTTCTTCCTTCTCTTCATCAACATTGCCTTTGCCATCCCCCATCCTGCAAGTTTCATACCTAACACAGCTGTTTGAAAGTCTCATTTATTATCACAAAAACCAAAATTATTGCCGGCAAATATGATTTTTCTAGTTTTCCAGGTCTATCTATGGAGAATGGGACATAGAGGGAGCTATAACATACAAATCATGACCTTTGTAGGCCTATATGCCAAGATTCCCACAATGGATTTGTCCAGTATTTGCAGAGATAATAGCTCTTGCATGTTCCTACTTATATCAGTTGTCAAAATTGTGTCGCAACTGCTTAAAATTGTTCTTAAAATAGACAATTTCTATGGGGTCAAACAGCTGTGCTAAGACCACCTTCTGTTTTGATCTTCTGCATCGCTGCTAATTTTCATCAATTTTTATTTTCATTTTACTGTATTTGGGATGATTTCAATTGAACTTTTTATTTTTGTAACCAAAGTGTAAATAGTTAAAAGAGCAATTATACTGATTGTTCTAGATGAGTTTCTTTAATAAATATTGTTATTTTGCAAATCCTTGAAATGTTTATCGTCATTATTTATGTACATGTATTTATATTTTCATTTAAAGGTGTCGATCGGGGTGGCCACTTGTATTCCAAGGTGGATATCATGCTCATGCACAAAAATGCTAAACTATGGTTGTTTATAGAGATGAGGTGATGTTCACACATACATTATTTAGGGTATCAAAACTATCAAAAATACAAAATTTAGGGTATGATATTTCAATTACTCGTGAATCAGTTTGATTTTTCCCAAATAAAAAAATGCTTGAAAAGTTGATTTTCTTCCCTATTTTCTCATCATTTTACCTGGCATTTGAGAAATGCAACGGCAATGCCTCTCTTGATGAGGTCATAATTATCATCAACTACACAAGAGCATTTCATCGTTTGGTTATGTACCCAATAAACATGATCAATGACAATCAGTCATGTTTTTATTTCATATTTGTACATTAAAGCACTGAATTATATATAAAACTTGGTATGTTACACCTAAAAGTGGAATGACATATATGAAACGTCATGAAACATTAAATGAATATCAGTAGCATAATGGGGGGTCAGTCAGAGGGGGCAGGGTGCCACTCAAGAGACCTTTGATTGGGAAGAAAAGCTTGAAAATTGCAAATCATGCTAAATCATCCTTTTGCCTGCTCATTCCTCGAAACCACCTCGCAACTGGGAAACTGCCTCAAAACTGGAAAATTTCCCCCTCTGACAAGTGACCCCTGTTAAGCCTCTGATAAATACAGTTGAGACTAGCATTCAGGGTATACATGTAGTTACAATCACATAAAAATATTTGTTTAGGGTAGCAAAAAAACATACAAAAATACTTTAGGGTGCATTTACCAAAATATGCATTTGGGGTGCATTTACCAAAATACTTGTTTGGAGTTCATTGACCAAAATACTTGTTTAGGGTGTATTGTACAAAAATGTGTTAAGGGTGCATTTGACCAAAATGCATGTTTATGGTGCATTTGACCAAAATACTTGTTTAGGGTTCATTTACCAAAATACTTGTTTAGGGTGTATTTTACCAAAATATGTATTTATGGTCAAATTGACCAAAATATAGGATGCATTTAACCAAATATGTGTTTAAAGAGACACTGGCACATTTGAAAAATAGTGCGCCCTCAAGATTTTTCAAAATCAATATTTTTGCATGGTTGTAAAGCTTTATATACAAAAGCCCTCACCCGAAATGATTAAGACCAAATCAGCTTCCTTATGGGTAAACGGAACGATTTTGTAATTTAACGTCGCCGGCGACGCAAAATTCAGCAGACGACGAAAATGGCATTTAACACAAGAACACGAACGCCGTATGCATGTTTCCCATGCTATGTCAGTGGCGGATTTAAGAGTCAGAGTTTGTCAGCAGCTGCTGACAGGGCCCCCCTAAAATATTGATCTCAGTGGGGCCCCCCCTTAGACACTCCCTTAGTTGCACTAAAGTGCGACATTGCGTCACTTTACGACCCAAAAGGGCCCCCACCTTAAGCTGCTGACAGGGCCCTTTTCCTTAAATCCGCCACTGCGCTATGTACACTGTTTGACTGGTCTATAACCTTTGTGGTTTTAATATCAGTGAGTACAAGTCAAAAATATTCATGTAATATACACATTTGTTGATTAAAGTTATGGAAAACTTAAAAGTTAGCCTACAAATTACCTGGATATCTTTATCCTCATATCAATGTCTCTATCTGTTTTGGGTATGTTATTTTTATGTGTAAAATATTTCTCTGTTCTTCCAATGGCCTAGAATATCATTTGAGAGCAAATGTGCCAGTGCCGCTTTAAAGTGCATTTGACCAAAATACTTGTTTATGGTTTATTAACCAAAATACTTGTTTAGCATGTATTTTACCAAAAGATGTGTTTAGGGTGCATTTGACTAAACAAACTAAACAGTGCTCCAACTAAATGTGGAAGGTCTCACTTGGGCAAAGATAAACATCGAACACCTCACACATACGCATAAAGTCACTGCAATTCTCCTCCAAGAGACCCACGCTACGGACAGTTCCATTCTGAACATGTGCAGCTACACCCTAGCTGCACACACCAAGAGCGCTACCCACGGGATTACCACCTTTGCTAGTAACTCAGCCCAATGGAAACAAATTGCAACCTCACCTGCAGACTCCACCCTGGAATGGGCAACTACCAAAATTGCAGGTGTTCATGTCACCAATGTCTACAAGCCACCTAACCATCTGCTTCAAGCAGACTCTCTACCAACTTATGGTGCACCTTGCATTTATGCTGGCGACTTTAACAGTCATCAGGGTCATAGCATTACCTGGGGTTACAGGAAAACCAACCCTGATGGAGCTATCCTAGAGGACTGGGCCTCAAAATCCGGTGTACAACTATTGCATGACCCCAAGTAACCAGACACCTTCAACTCCGGAAGGTGGAATTACGTCTACAAACCCTGACCTCACCTTTGCAAACATGGACACCACCCCATTCACCGTACTGTTCTCGACCGCTTTCCATAGTCCCAACACAGACCATCACTGATCGCTCAGGAGAGCCTTGCTAAGCCTATACCAACAAAGCCAGTGAAAGGTGGAACTTCCTCAAGGCAGACTGGGACCAGTTCAAGAACCTGGTGGATTCAGAAGCACCCAACCTCCCGACACCAACCTTCTCCAACCTGGACAATTCCAACACAAAGAAGACCATACCACGTGGCTGCCGTCACAGTTATATCCCATCCTGGGATGAGGAATGTGATACTCTTTACAATGATTTCCTGAATTCTGAACCCGGGGAAGAAGCTTCATCCAAGGCTTCAGACCTGACAAACTGCTTGGACAGGAAACGCCATGAGCGCTGGGAGGAGATGGTCCAAGGAATAGACTTCACCCACTCCAGCAGGAAGGCCTGGAAGACTATAAACCGCCTCACCGGCAGAATTTCCAAACTATCGAAATGTCCAGTGACTGCCAACTCAATTGCTGAGCAACTCCTCGCAAATGGTCATTTCAAGAACATTGATAAGGATCACACTCGCTCTGTCAAAAAGAGACCACCAAACTCCGTCGAGCCCCCAGCGTGGACGGGTCACTTACAACATCCTTCTCACTAGATGAGCTTACCTCTGCTATTAGCCAACTAAAGAGTGGAAAGGCCCAGGGCCCTGATAACATACCAGCAGAGTTCCTGATGTAATACGGCCCATGCTAGATTGGCTCCAGGAGTTCTACACATGTTGCCTTACCAACCAGTCCTTACCCAAGATCTGGAGGAGAGTTACTATCATCGCACTCCCCAAACCAAACAAGCCTGTCGACAACCCTGTTGGCCCAGTTTCAACAATTGTTTTTCTCGGGCTGGAAATTGATTCAATTTGCCAAGTCGTGTCGATTCCGCATGATACAATTGTTGCCATTGATTCGAAAATAGACGATGCTCTCCAGTCACCAGATTTATCTCTATAAAAATTGCAATATCTAATCGGGTCCCTGTCCTTTATTTGCAAAGCCATTTCGCCAGGCAGAGCCTTTTTGAGACGTCTAATCGAAACATGCGGTGTCAAAAAGCCATGGTTTAAAATAAAACTCTCAAATGGTGCAAAAAGTGATCTTGGTTTTGTGGCTAGTTTTTCTCCCGTGATTACAATGGCGTTTCAATTTTTCCGGACCAAGCATGGTTGGGAGATGATGATCTCCATTTTTACTGATGCCAGTGGGGGATTGGCTTTGGCGGGTTTTTTAGGGGCAAGTGATTCCAAGATAAATGGCCTCCGTCAGTAAAAAATCAGTCAATTGCATGGAAGGATTTTTTTTCAAATTCTTGTGGCAGTGGTTTTGTGGGAGAGCCTTTTAAAAGGGAAGCGTATTATCTTAAGATCCGATAATCAAAGTGTTATTTCTATTGTTAACGGGCAAACTTCAAAATGTCCAAAAATTATGAAACTTGTCCGCTTTTTTGTTCTTCAGTGCCTGAATTACAATTAGGCTTTTTGTGCAAAACACATTTCTGGAAAAAGTAACAGAATTGCAGATGCTCTCTCCCGTTTTCAGATGGGCCATTTTTGGAAGGAGGTTCCTGCAGCAGAAAAGAAGGGGATGCCCATTCCTCAGTTTCTATGAATCTTTAGAATCTGAAGCACACTGTTTGTTGCAGGCATCGTTAGCCCGGAGTACAGTCATTATGTTCATTGATTTCAGGGAAAATGGAACTTGGAGACAAATTGCCCTGTTTTGTCCTCTATTGTTGTTTATTCTTTTTGTCTATTGAAGGTTGGGCTCCTTCGTTAATCTTTTCACAGCTATTGCTTTTGTTCATAAAATCAATGGCTGGATAGACCCAACTGTCATCAGAAAATTAAAAGAGGGCTGCAGGCGTCAAAATTCACATCCTGATAGTAGGCGGCCTATTACCTTTTGAGTTTTTAGTCGCTTAACATTTTACCCTCAATTTGCAAATCCTCTTACGAAGTGATCATGTTCAGAGCCGCCTTTTTATTTGCCTCTTTTGGGTTTTTACGTGTGGGCGAATTTACTTGCCCAAGCAAAAAGGGTGCTGGTTCACGTGTCATCGCTGTTCGTGATGTTTCCTTTTCAGGAGATTCATCACATATGTTAGTTATTATTGATTTTCAAAAACTGAGCAATTGGCAACTCAACCTCAATTGTCATTGAGAAGTTCTCTTATATTTCGTTATGTCCTATTCGCTCCTTAAGTGATTTTTTTAAACATCCGATCTCCTGTTGATTGGCCTTTGTTTCTGCATTTTGGAGTGAACCTCTAACAGCTTACCAATTTAGCCAAATTTTGAAAAAGGCTATTTCTATGATTGGCTTGCCACCTAATAACTATTCTCCTCATAGCTTTAGAATCAGAGCAGCGACTTCGGCTTTGTGTGGCGTTTCTGATGATAAAATTAAATGTATATAATCAGCGGCTTTTAAAGCTTATATTAGGCCTGATCATTTCATTTTTGTGAGCATACTATTTAACCGGGGTTTTTCTTGCAGCAAATGTTTCATAATTTTTTTCAGGTACTTTACTTGAAAAATTAATTTATTGCTTGGTAAATTTGTTTCCCAGCAGTTTTCTGCTCTAAATTCCGGTTAATAGCGCAGTTCATTTTACTGGTTATGCTTGGTTGATGTTTTTTATTTTTTTTATCAAAATTTAATGACCTTTCATATACATGAGTCACATGACCATGCAACGTTTCATATAGCAAACATGATTTTTTTTACATTAATATCGGAAGTTCCTCTTTAATGACCTTTGACCCCATGCCGAGCACATCTTTGGTGAAGGGTCTCAGGCTGCTTCATATGCACGAGTCACGTGACCCTACTACCTTGCATATAGCAGATATGATTTTTTGAAGATTTTTCACATTCAGACTGGAGGGGGCAGTTAATGACCCCAGATTGACCTATCGACCCATAACTTTTGTGAAGGGTCTCAAGCTGCTTCAAATGTATGAGTTACGTTATCATGCAATGTAATCTGCCATTTTGGCGGTCATTTTGAAAATGTCAGCCAAATATGATCCGCCCTCTATCCCGAGACACACCCCTGCTCAATTTTTTAGTTATACCCTAGTGATGCCAAATCAATAGTTGTGGTCACGGGGGACCTGATATTGACTATACTATTTGGTTTAAGAAGTCTGTACAACGTTGCTCTGGCTATTCCTGTTAGCAGGGGATTGTGCGCTTCCGGATAAAATTGTGAATTTTTGCACACAAATTGATGGAAGCACTTGCCAACCCCCCTTAATGGACCCCAGCTTGGTTTTCAAGCAGAGGGTGTTTGGAATCAATCCCATCGTGCATTGCAATGTGCCTATACTGTACTGTACTAAACACATGTCAGTACTAGGCATTTCATGATCATGCTAAAAATCCCTAAGTACTAATTGCTTTGTGGGATAAAATGAGTGTAGAAGTCAGAGTTTTTATGTGTTAGGAATAGGATTTTTGTGGGATCAAATGACCCTATTGAGGTGAAATTTCCCAAAACTGGTGCATCGTGGGATGGACTCAATACACTCTGGGTTTCAAGGTTATACAGGGGTCAACATTTTAAAATGTTCCAATTGTGTTGAAAAGTACATCATGATGTTTGCTTGGTTACAAGGATTCCAAAAAGGTATTGTTTACACTATCTATGGCTTATAGTTTCGGAGTTATGGGGTAAACACGGTAAAAATAGTGAAAAAGTCAATTTCGGTGTGTAGGTGGTGCAAATTGTTTCCCTACCTTAAAGGATCGAAATAAGGGATAGTTTGCCTTATCGGTTATGCTTAGTTTTCACGTTATCCAACAACAAAATAGGTCACAGGTCAATATAATCCAATAGCTTTATTCGCCATTTTGGTTAATAACCAAAAATGTCAGATAGTCAAAATTATTCCTATATTTCATTCTATGAGCTGAACCAACAACTTGGACCACGTGTTACAAAAAGTGGAGTAACTTTTAATTTTTGACCCCTGTACAAACCAAAATTGACTTTTCCACCATTTTTACAATTTTTTCCCCATAATTTCAAAACTATAAGCCATAGGTATAAACTATACCTTTTTGGAATCCTTGTAACCAGACAAACATCATGGTGTGCTTTTCAACATAATCGGAACATTTTAAATTTTTTACCCCTGCGTAACCTTAAACTCTAAGCTGGGGGACATGAAAGGGGTGTGGCAAGTGCTTCCATCAATTTTGTTGATTACATGTATCAATGCATAAAGTACTTGTGTAACAAAATTTTCAGTTTTATCCAGATTTGCACACTCACATGAAATCTGTACACTGAAGTCCCCTACTACTCCGTTATTAGGATTCCCTTCCAACATTTATTTTTCGAAGAAAGCTTGATTCAACGCTACGAATATCCGTTGTGGCTGCCATGATTGAAGAGACGGCGTTGTACGTGGATGATTGGAAAATGCTTTGAAATTAATTACGGGAACACGTGTCTCGTGGATATGAAGTTTATAGTTGCAAACACATTTTTCCCAGTTGTATATAGATATAATATACGTATAGGCCTGCATTAATTTGTGACACTTTGCCGGTGAGTAACATAATATTTTATATATGAGGCCTAAACACCTGTACTATACAAGAAAAGTCTTGGTTCCAAAGCCGTCTTTTATCTGTGCTTTTGAAACATATTCGATCGTAGTCATTCAGGGCTATAGCTTAGTACGAGTACTTACTGTAAAAAATGCCCTATTAAATACAAATGCATACAAAAACATTTGCAGAGAGACATTCACATTTTTGACATGGTACAGGATTCAAACTAACAAGCGATTAATCTGGGATTAAATGTCTAAATATGATTACTAAATCATCATCTTATTACATAAAGACGGCGTATTCGGCTAATTGCTCGCGCCCGGAAGGTCGCGAGCTATAAGAGATTACTTCCACCTGCGATTTTCCAATGTTGCGAACGAGGCTGAGATATTAACATATTTGAGATGTTTTCAGATACATACATCTGTGGTATACTGCTCTAAAAATAAACAATAACAATCGCTGATTTGATCAATAGTTATGAATAGGATTTCAATGTTACTCCTTTTTTGATAACGATAACACATTAATGACTTAATACATGTTGATTTGAACAAGGCTTGGTGGCCAGGTTGGTGGCGCTATACCTCAACAGTGTCTATGGGCTCAGACGATGGCGGCCAAGACGCTTTCAATATAGCAACTCATCAAAACGAACCAAACATCACATTGACTTTGACAGATGTACTCTGCAGCTCCTCGACAGTAGAGGTCAAACGCAGAGGTTAGTGAGTGCGCTTTTTTTCTTTTTTTTTTTTTCCGTTAGTTAGATGCTGGAGGGTTGGTTCTTAGCACTGGTGGTCTCTTAAAATCGCTTCAGTTGTAGTGATATTGACCAGGGTTTCAGGTAGTTCCATTCGGGTTTATTGTACATCAAGCCCGTGCGCGAGTTCACATTGGTGTGTTAACACCAATTGGGTCTATGTCTTGTTCACTTCAGGTGTGATCTAATACATTGGTAAGCATTCCAAATGTGCAAAAACCTGGGTTCGAAAAAAAATTAGGGCGCTTCTCTCTGAAAATGTTCTCATGTCTCTATAAAGACAGCAGTTCGGGAAAGCAACTCACCGCAACCGAGATGCAGTGAAGTATGAACGAACATTTAAATAAGCGCCTTGACCGAGCCGATCGCCTTTTGATAATTTACCGCAGTCATATCATCCAGCTGGTATTTAATAGGTTTTTTTAAGTTGTTAAAATTTATGTACTCTTTATAACTGCATTTATATAAATTCTATATTTTTTTCAAATCTTTATCCAGAGGAGTAGATTTTATAAACCAAGCACTTTCATTTCAGCTTTGTAACCTGGTTCCGTGGATGTTGAATGTTACATGTGAAGTCAATGGTGACTTTTTGACAATTTGAGTTATGAATATTTATTCTCAAAACACACAGATTCTTTGGTATGGTCTTTAAATAATGACAAAGGAAACATTTAAGTACGTACACTCTAAAAATGTTGAGTAAAAAGGTTACAACCCCTTCTGTTGAGTAAAATCTTAGTCAAGTAATGTTGTTTTGCCCTTCAAAATCAATATAATTTTTTTAACAAAAATATTGCACCATTTAATAAATCGATTATTTGTTCAATAATCGCACCGTGAGCATAAACAGTAAATACAATATCACAAAATATCACGATATATTCACCGATCGGTTTAGAAATTAGGGGCAAAACAATGATTTTTGTGCACGCCAATTTGGACCGAAAAGTAGCCATTTTGTTTTGCCGTTTTATCCACCTTGATTCACTAAAATTTAGATAATGGAATTTAGAGTAGACCAGATTAATTATATGTAAAAACAATAAATTGGGTGCTGGATACATTTCAGTATTTTTAGTGGTACCTTATTCCAGACCGTGTATTAACCTTCATTTGTACATGGGAATGAATCCGGGAATGAATTCTGGATCAATCTGAATCAAATTTGATATCGGCATGTAATTGGTTAAAGAAACATTCCTTAATTCTAAATAACTATTTGTATATGGTAGTAACATTAAGACCACATTTACGTGTAGCCACCAAAGGTCGAAGGTCACTAATATGTGGAAAATTATTTTTTTATGAATCCTCCCGTTAGCGGATAAGGGGGCTCGATCCAGAGGCCCTGCACGTAATTTTAACGGTGCAATCAATTTCATTTTTTTCACTGCAAGATACGTGTTCAAAATTTAAACAATTAAAAAATATCGTGTGGAAAAATAATAATTTTCAACACAAAAGAACGGATTATATTTTTGTAAGGCTCCTTTAAGCCCCCCATTAATTGTTAAGGTGCATTTCGTATTATAGCATCTTCGCTTTTGTTTTAAAGGGACGTAATGGCATGACAAAAATTGACATAATAAAAATGACCCTTACTGAATCACTTCCACGAGTTTGAAAACAATTTGGATGTTTACATTCTGTAAAAACATTAAAAACAGGAAGAGTTCCAGTGGAGGTGGCAGTTTTTGGCAGTTTGTGGCAATTTCTGGAACAGAAAGCAAGGTGTTCACATCCCTGACAGAATTTACGGTGTATCTTTTTGCGACACAATTCAAAAGCATTCAGACCGGTGTGAAAGCAGATATAGTCCGGTAGGAGCCATAGTCCGGGGCTCCATAGACGATAACGGAATAAAGCGTGAAACTAATGTTGCGTAAAGAGTCAACTGAATCGATTGCCCTATTGTTCACCATTGTTCCCGGACTATGAGAACGCCGGACAATGGTTACTTCTACACCGGTGTAGAAGTAAGTATCAAAATAAGTCTTCCTTTTCTTCTCTTTCATCTTCAATCTACTCATTTCTCTTCCCTTTTTCTTTCATTTTTCCTCTTCTGCCTTCCCTTTCTCTTCCCTGTATTCTCTTCTCCTTTCCCATTTCTTCTGTTTCCTTCTTCTTCTTTATCTTTTTCTCGTCACCCTCCCTTTTTCCTTTCCCATTTTTGCTCCCCTTCCCGATTTTGTTTGTGTCGGGGGGAGGCAGTTTTCCCCCGACCCTCATTGGATAATAATAATAATAATATTTATTTGAGTTACTAATTAAAGCATGAGGCAAAATAGTAACTCGGGAAAGAAAAATGGGCTACACAGCCCAAACACAATGATGTGGATTTCTTTCCCTGTGCAAAATAAAGATATACATGCATACACAAATAATTATAGCAAAAATACAATTTCAGATGAATAAGCAAGTGGTTAACCATCAGTTAATAAGAAAATGCTGCTTACATAATGACTTGAATTGATATAAAGAATCAGCATTACGGATATCAACAGGAATACTTTCCCATAGTCTAGGAAAGGCAACAAATACAGAATTGAGAAAAGAATTAGTCCGTGCACGCCAGTGCAGAAATCTATTTCTATACGCCACTGTTTGGTTTCCATTCCTTACTCGGTATCGCAGGTTTTCTCCGGGGGAGTCCGGGGTACTCCGGGTCTCCTTCTGTTGTAAAATGGGCTTTGTGCCTAGAATTTACTAAGGTGTATGTTTATAAAGGTTTTGAATTTTATTAAAGGTTTATGATTTTATCTTTAATGACCGATAAAAACAATTGTGTTGATTTGTCGTTAAAATTTTAATACTCCCCTATAATTGGGCTTTCCTCCTTGTCTAGAAGTGTAGTTAAAACATATTCCCGCTGAGAATAAGAGTCCGGTGTCGGTACGGCGTTAAAATCCTAACTCAAATCATTCAAGGAAACCTTTTCGAAAGCTCTATAAAGAACCTCTCTCTCCTCTAGAAAAAAAAAACAAACCGCCAAAACGGCCTTAGAAAAAATTAAGAACCACTGTGAGAAACATTAAATTCTACAGCAGAAGTTAAGAACCTTTGGTGCCATTCTAGAAACTTCAGGGTTCGCTTAGAACACAAAAAAGGTTCTAAGTCGAAAACTTGTTGTTCTAAGGTGTGTCCTAAAGAAAACAGCTAGAGTTACAAAATTAAAATAGGTGAAGTAGGGAGTTTAAGCACCCTTAAGCTCTTTGCATAATTAACATAACATAACAACAATGGCCCACACTAAAGGTTTGTACAACTTAGTAACTTCTACCTATTGGTTCAAATAGTGACTTAAATGATTAATGAGATTATGAGGATTAATGACGTCATACAAAGGTCTCTCATTACTTGAATGAGTAGGTAATGAAGGACAGTACAAGTCAAGTTATTTGCGGTAAACATGTTTTTATTTCATTTGGCCACATTCAAATATTTGAATTTAATCACATTATATTTACAATTGTTTGAACATGCGCATATACAATAAAGGCAACAGGCCAATGACTATCCAGAGCACAATTGACATTTATAACAAACAACCGCCATATTGGTGTCCCCAAAGATAGGGACGCAGATAATTCGCAGAGTCAACTTTTCAATAAGAGTTGATTGCAGTTGTTTTTCGTTAAGGTAATCCAGGAATATAATCGGAACTTCTATAATTTTGCCACGTATAGTTTGTTACAGGGAAATTCACCAGTTTATTCAATTCTCCTGGGTGTTTAGTTCTATGTTCCAACAGTTCTTCCATACATTGCATTGAAACTGGATCAAGGCTATAGTGAAATTTATTGACAAATAATTCAGGGCGCTTTTGAAGATAATGAAGGTACCCGACACTGAAGATGCAAAGGCTTCTGGAGTATTTGCCACGGCATTGTGGCAATGTTGTGTCGTGTTCCCACTTACGAAAGCGTACGTTGCATTCCAAGGATGGCTTTGGATAACCTCCAGGAGCTTGGGATAATCGGTGAAGAGATGGCGTGAAGGTCTCATCTGGTATCAATGTATCATTCAACCAACTCAAGAAGTCCTGCGAAACGTTATCATGAATAAGGAAATCGACGAAACCTCGGGTGGCAGCAATGTATGTATCTCCCTTAAAGATTGTAATATTATTCGGAGGTGGACCTTTCTCTTGGAGTCCACCATTGTACAAAGTCGGCGGTTCATTGAGTGACTTGGAATGGAATTTGTATCTCGTACGTATTCGAAATCTCCCACATGGGTTCTCTCCTTGGATGCAGTTGTGTCCATTGTAAGCCTTTAGTTGTCTCACGATTTCAAGGTTTGTTTTTATCGGAAAATCTTGGCCACATAGATTGAGGAAATACTTCCATTGCACAGGGTGTTTCAACAAATCTTCCATGCAATGGAGATCGGCCAAAACCAGACTGATTCCACCCCATTGCATCTTCTCCAATTTGGAGGCCACGAAGACATTATCAAAACAGGCAGCCAGTTTTCGAATCGCTCTATGAAATGCTGGCTTGGATTTCTGATCTGCATGAATACAGTACACGTTTTGTGGTTGGTATATCGCCCTTAATAATCGCTCCACCTGAAAGTAAATGATTACAAGGAAAATTGTTTTACCACCCTTTGTTTAATTATTCCCGAAGCAATTAATTTGTGTAGACTATGGGCAACATTTTGATGGTATACCACTGGATAGCAAATGTGTATTACCGCTCTTTTCCCTGATATTAGTATTGCTCAAATTCAACAAAGCCCTATTGACACTGTCCAGATTTGGGACATGCAAAAATGTTGCCATCCAAAGGGGCATTTCGTCATCTACAAGCTTCGACAACCTAATCTGCACTCAATCCAAGTCCACCTCAACTTATCTCATAGGCTCAAAGAGTTGAGATTTTGAAATCATTTAGAACATTGGACAACACTTATTACCTATTATGTTTCTGATTTTTCTTCTGAAATTAATCAAAATGAGGATTGTAAAAACAAATAATATCTGAATCAAACCAATCCATAGCTGAGAGGATTAAAGCTCCTGTCAAATATTCAGGTCGGCACGGCGGTTCGAATCAACTCCTTTGTGTACCGACCACTCTAGGGATATGTAAAATAATTAAAATTGATAAGAATTTGATTTACATCTTATATTAACATTTGTTCTTTGCTCCAGTAGAACGACTCCACTCCGGTTACATGCCAATTGGATTCGCATAGCTACATGAAAACAAAGCATTTAACCATAAGCCCGATCAGTAATAGCCTCATTCCCAGGACCACCGATTGGTGTCTAAACAAAGGTATACTATTTTTTCACTTACCCTGTGAAATCTTAGAGCTAAAATGTTTGGTTTGGGTGTTATGATCGAAAACGAAAATAATATAGAGTATGCTCTGAGGCTTACATGAGCACGTTTTTATCTCTCATATATGCGCTTGTCGACATCCTTTTTGTTAAAACAAAATTATATTCAAATGCACTGACATACCGAAAAAGTATGACCTGTAAAATTATCTCATAACACACTGGCCATTATATACTAATCTATCTTGCTCATAACAATGCTACGCGGAATGGTATAAGCGACATGCAGTCGAATCTGCAAATGTAAACGAGTGAAAATCTCACTCCCCAAAAGAGTGAAACTCTAAAATGAATGGTTTGTACTTAAAAAGATCACATTTCCACTCAAAAAGAGTGAAAATCACTCCATTAAGAGTGAATTTCCACTCGTGTTCGTGTTGTCCTTTGTTTAACTCCTCAAACGAGTGGAAATACATTGTTTTTGGAGTGATTTTCGCTCTTTTTGAGTGCAAATTCGCTCTTTTTAGGTATAAACCACTCATTTTGGAGTGGTTTACAAGAATTTCACTCCTTTGGGGAGTGACATTTTCACTCGGTTACATTTAGAGAGTAATAGACAGATCAGTACCAAACCTTGTCCTCCTCACCTGTGCGGCATCTTTATAGGTGACGATAGCATACCCAATAGGAAATTCCTCTTCTTCCTTTGACAGTGGCTTTGACGGGTATCTTCGCTGGTGTTTGAAGTAACTGCAATTCCCAACCCAGTTTGTAGCAACCTGAATTAATGAATTAAAAAAGAAATTAATCTTGGATCAATGTTCTTTTGCAAATATCTCATTTTTGCTTGATGAAAAGCCCTACAATAATAAACTGGAACTGATATTCACATTATGCATGCATTTGTATGTAATGAAGCAATTTAGAAGCAACTGTGGTGTCCACATTCCTGTCTATCTATTTCCTCAATTCATACGGGATTCATACAAAAATACATTGGCTAATTTCCGTAGAGCTTTTAATATCTGGCCCTAGATGAAAACTTCCAACGCTACAGCCTTGACTTTTTTCTAGCAGTTGTACCGGTAATAATAATGCGCCTTTTGTGAGATCATGCAAAGTCTTTGATTTGTACGGATTTATATACCAGTACTAATATTGTAACATCCACCAACCTGTCATCTTCTTAAAATAGCCTACTCCTGCATGGATGGAGGGAATTATCCATCACCGCAACATACACCGAATTTTAATACAAAGCAGAGAAAGCATAAGGAAACGGTAGATCCCGGAGGAAACCGGAAGAATGAGCATGAAGCATGGACAAAAGGTTTAAGAACAACGGACATAATGACTTACCTCTTCATCCGAGGGGATACGAAGTTTGCCGCTGTTGGAACTTCTCATTTCTCTTAGCATAGCACCAATTCTAACCACTTCAAATTTATCGCCTTCAAAGACAGCCGAACAGTTCGCAGGATAGTATTGGTGGAATGGAGAAGTGTGGGGTACTGGAGCATTTGTCAATGGGTCTTGCAGTGAAGTGGGGCGTAGTGGAGCATTTGTCAATGGGTCTTGCGAATAGAACCTTGGATTTAATGTCCATATTGTGTGGAAATTCCTGGGATAATTCATGATCACATATTTGACACCAGATAGCGATAGAGCAATTGAGAAGATGAACAGCATCAATTTCAGATAATTTTCATATTGCTTAACTATTACCGGTATCTTATAATCATGAAAACTGCAATTGCCTATATCACAAGCGCATTTTTCAGCTTCCCAGATTATAAGTGGTCAGAAGTACTAATCCGTCGAGAGGTTTTCGTAATCTAAGATATCATGTACAACAAAGAAGAGGTGAACTGGTTTAACGGCGTCGCAATTTGCTTGATTGCAACCTTCATAGCATTGATAATAATCGACACATACAAGAGAACACGTAGAAGGTTTCACGTAGAAGCTCGCCATTTCCGAAGTTAACACTTGAGAGTTGGTACAAATCACCTTCGTAAATACAGGCACTGAAATTTTATGCGATTAAAATTTCACAGTAATTGGATTTTACCGAAGGTTTATGCATAGCAGTCGAGTTGAGATCATGGCTACAAAGAACCGTTTCATACAAGCATAACATTGTCCAGTTTCTCTCCTTTGTTTGTCCTTGTTTTAATTTACATCCAATAAGGATTGCTTGCTTGCCCGTTTACTCGAAGAAATGCAAGTTAATCCTGCGGCCGATACTCTTGCATTGCTGCACTTGTTATCGATAGCAAAGGTTGTATTCCCAACAGATGTTTGTGACAGCTCATTTGGACATCATCTTTATTTTTATTGGCGTATCTTATCTGTATTTTGAAGTTTTGAACAAAGATCAGACCTTCACCAACGCTGTGAGAGTAGTTCGCCATTATACCATTTATACTGTATGCCAGGGTATAATCAGAGTGTTTAAAATATTACAAATGTAACAAATAAAAAATATATTTAAAATACTCGCCCTTTACGTTTGAGCGATATATTGAACTTCCAGTACCGAAAGCGCAATATATTACAAATTTTACAAATAAGAACAGATGAAATACTAGTCGTCTATTGAAGGCGATTTATATGAACTTAGAATATACTGAAAGCGCTTGGCTTCCCCCTTTCTTTGTCAAGTTTTGTTGTTTCGCGTCACTAGGTTTGTGACATATTAAAGGTGCACGCGAGATAGTTCAAATAACGTGTCCCCTAAAAAATTTGAAAATTTGTGCAATGGTGTAAAGGCTTTCTATCAAAATTATACCAAAACCTTAGGATAAGGCTGAGAGCTGTTTCTTTGATACACAAATTGTGAAATTTCTAATTTCGTATAGCAGCAATAGGAAATTCAGCCTATATTTTCTATTGAAATATAAGCATAATAAATCAACTTTTTTTTCATTAAGTCTTTCTGTAACCAAATTAAAAGGTAGAGAATCTATTGAGTATCTAATCAGCATGAATTCACTACTTATCACAGAAAATAAAGGATGACTTGAAATCTCCTCGTTGCAAACTTTAAAACCCGTGATTTTCACTGCTGAAGATGTAATGTGATATCAATGTCAACTGACCATTATAGGAAAGTCAAAAGAATACTAACAAAATATGGAAGAATAATATTTCCAACTTGTCCCCATTTTTATTTCCTGGCTGATATATTTTATTTTTTTAAAAAGGTAGAATCAAATGTTATAACTTGATATTTTCATGGATTTATGCATGATAAATTCTACGAGTGCTGGTTTTTGAACAGAGTAGGCATCGTCAGTCGATTTTATATAAGCACCTTTATAGCGTACTGTTTTATGCATATTATTTTCTTTACTAGCCTGTTGAAAATGTATGTGAATTTTATGTGTTTCAAAAAGTTTGCATTTTAGCATCATTCACATTCATATAGGCGGATTTTTTTCTACAATGTGGGCTTAATCTTTTTGGCACGGAGAAAGGACGACCTCGGAGGGTGTTTTTGATCAAATCCGACAATGGCACCAGTTTTGGGGATCTCACCTCAATAGGGTCATGTGATGTCATAAAAATCCTATTCTTATAATCCCTGAAAACCCCTGCCTTTAACGCCATTTTAGCCCACAAATTATTAGTACTTAGGGAATTTTTGACATGCTATGAAATGTCTTGTTGTTCTTAAAAACTTTTTGGAACACTTTTTTCCCTAAGTATCTGACATGTGTTTAGTACAGTACAGTATAAGGCACATTGCATGCAATGCATGGCAGGGATTGATTCAAAACACCCTCTGGGACCACTTAACCCAACACACAATTCAGTACCATTAGCATTATTAGCCATGGCAATTTATTTCAATGATATAGGCAGTGAAATTTCTATTTTTATTTTAAATTGCCCCTAGTATCTTTATTGAAACAACATCGAGGATCGTCGGCTTCGTTATACAACACAGTCTTGTTAAAACATGCGAACCAAATCTTAATTTCTGTTCCGAAAAGGCGTTTGATGTTTCCATTCCATTTAGAGAGACGGTTTACAGGGATTGATTTGCAGTATGAAATGGTGGAAAATTTTAAATATCATACATTAATTGCAAATTCACAATATGTGGAGGATTTACTCAAGTGTAGACCAATTAAATAAGGCGATTTTAAAAATTTATTTTTATTAGGTCCTATCTCAAAAGATCCTACGGATCTAATTTTTGTTCTATGGGACTGACCTGCCACAGAACATGTTCCCCTCTGCCTTTGTAAGGTCGCACTTTTAAAAGGGCGAACATGTGCTACCCTAAGGTAAAAAAAAGGCAAATGTACAAAATAGTATATTTCGAAACTTGTGTGGGTTAACAATATGACGACTATGCATGTACATTTTTTCTCTTGAGAAGATAACAAAAACAATTTAAGCTAATATCTCCACATTGTACTAAACCTTATCATATCCATTTATGGCCAATGTTCAGTTCGTTAGTGACGACTTCGATAATCAAGCAGTTCTTCCATACATTGCATAGTTACTGGATCATAATCATAATGAAATTTATTGACAAATAGATGTGGTTGTTTGTGAAGATGTTCCAAATAATTCGACTCGAAGATGCACAACTGTCTTACAAATTTCCCACGACACGTGGGGTTGAGCAAGTTATCCGCCCATTTACGAAATCGAATGGTGCTTCTTGCCATTTCTTCTGTCTCTCCACCTGGCGCGAGCCTGAGGCGGTGCAGAGAATTCGGAAAGGTCTCTTCAGGCATATAGGTATCCCTACACCAATCTAAGAAGTCTTGTGCTATTGGGTTGTTGACCATAAAATCTATAAAGTTACGGGTGGCCGCCATATAATTATCTCCTTTATAGATAGTGATATTATGTGGCGGTGGCTTTTTAGGTATGCCACTATTCAATGGCGCTTTGTAACCATCAGTTGAGTTTGAAAAGAAATGATATCGTGTTCGCCATGCGAAATTATCCTTATCTCGAGGGCCTACCTTTTCCCCTTCAATGTAATTCTTACCGTTGTAGGCTTTCATCTGCCGAACTATCTCTAAGTTGGTCTTCAGGGGGAAGTCTTGACCACATAGATTTAAGAGGTACTTCCATTGCACAGGTTGCTGTAGTAAATCTTTCATGCAATTAATGTCAGCCATTAAGCGTGAGAAATCGCCCCATTGTACGCGTTCTAGTTTAGATGATACAATAACATTTGGAAAGCAGCTGGCTAGTTTGCGTATTGCATACATAAAATTGGCTTCCGATTTCAAATCTGGATGGATGCAGTAAACGTTTTGTGGTTGATAGATAGCTCTCAATAATCGCTCAACCTAAAAAAGATTGCATTTCAAGAAGAAAGAAATTGAATGAACTGATGAAAAGGAAATTTTATTTCTATTATTTAGATTCAATTTTATCTCTATTTCGAGTAACTTGTATTGTATTACCTGTGCTGCGTCTTTGTGGGCCACAATGATATACGCAAGAGGGAAGCTTTCCTCTTCCAACGACATCGGTTTAATTGGATAATGTCGGTATAGTTTATATTCACTGCAGTCCCATAACCACTCAGCAACCTGCAGAAGAAGATGGCAAAACGTTTGTGGTATCTCAGCATAGCAAAATTTGTTTCTTAAGCCCATGGAAACAGATGGAAAAAATAAAACAACGCAGGTTATACATCACAAACTAGACTGTGCACAATTTTTCTTGCATGGCGTCTAAAATCTGCTCTAAAATGTCTGAAACGCAATCATTACATTAAGAAAGTGATGTAATTTCATGTTTGAATGATACACTGGTATATTTTTTTGTTTCAAATTTAATGGCAATTGGACAGCAATTTTGAGGCTGGTATAGCAGATATAAGGAGAGACGCAAACCGAAAGACTGGATGCTTGGTATGCTCATTTCAAGCTATCAAGATCTAATCTTCAAGCAAAGAGAAACCTCTTGAGTGTCACATATGATCTTGTCAACGAGGAAATCTTAGGGCGGAAGATCATCAGATGCTAGCATCAATTGCCAGCAAAAACAGCCTGGGATCTTATAAATGAGATCAGTGGTCGTAAAAGTGCCAGCAAGGGATAGATAAAACGAGAGACGCAAGCCGAAAGACTGGATGCTTCTTATGCTCACTTCAAGCAGCTTCTTGGAAACCCTCCAGTCAATCACTAGTGAGGATGAAGTTATTAAGAATATGCATTCAGACTTCAACATGAGAACTGATGCCTTTGATAATGATGCAAAGAAGGATATCACTGCACTGAAGGTAAAAGTTCTGGAGATTATGGGATTTAGCCAGAGACATTAAAGCTCTATAATGAAGCTCTGGTAGGAATTATACCAAAACTGTGATCACTCCTGAACCTTTTACCAATTCCAAAGAGTGGAGATTTTTAGGTGAAGGGAACAACCAGAGGGGGATTAGCTTGTCATCTGTAGTGGCTAAGACCTACAACAGAATGCTGCTGAATAGAATGCGCCCGTTTCACGATGGTTTTCGACCAGGTAGATTCTTCCACTATGGAGGATAATTGAGGAGATCAAGAACAACAATTTGAGTGCAGCTTTGATGCTTCTTGACTTCAAAAAAGTTTTTGACACCATACACCGAGACAAAATGCTAATCGTACTCCGGTGAAGGCTATCGGGCAAATGCATGTATATAACAAGACACCATTGCTCATGTCACCTCTCCAGGTTGAGTTACTGACGATTTCGTCATACAAGCAGGTGTACTACAAATAGACACCTTAGTTCCCTTCCTATTTATCATTGTCTTGGGTTATGCCATGAGGAGGGCTTTAGATGGCAAAGAAGAGCGACTTGGGTTCACACTTGAACCAAGAAGGAGCAGGAGAATAGGCCCGCAAAGCATTACAGATCTGGATTTTGCGGATGACATTGCACTCCTAGCCTGAAGGCTGCCGAGGAATTAAGCCTCTGCCATAAAAGTTGGACTTAGAATGAATGCCAGCAAGACAAAGGCAATGGTATATAACGAAGACTCATGCCTCACTTTAGCGGGTAGTGAAATAGTTCATGATTTTAAATATCCTGGAGCTTGGATTGCAAGTAGCGAGATGGATTTCAACATCGGGTATTGCTTTAACTTCAAATTGGAATATTTTGTTCATATCCTTAGCCAAATCTCCACGAGGTTCTTATTTTTGATGCCAATTTAACATTAATGTCATAATAGGCTCAGCGCTCACGTCTTTGAATTGGAATGATTTAAAATGAAACTCGTTTGTTAAATATCAACAATTGAGACATCACAATAGCGCTCTTTTTATCAATAAATTTCGTGAACCCGGCACCTGTTCTTTGTTTACAGTTCACTAGATAACCACAAGAAGAAGTTGTATTTTCGAAATAACACTGGCCCATAGCTCACTGTGTTGTAATATCTGCCCGTTTACGGTCAAAAATACAAAAGTACAAATTTCTTTTGGAGTAGATCGACTCGGCAGGTAAGATTAGGCGCACATACTTATACTTTATACGGAAAAATATTATCCAAGTCGATGAAGCGGGGAGGGGGTGCGGGCTAGGCTGTGGATCACGAAATGCCCCTTTAATAGTTAGGCTTTCCTTATAAAGTTCTACAATTTTCCACTTGAAAGTGAAATTCATCTTGATATTTACCTCATGATCTGGTGGGACGGGAAAACTTCCGTTGTTCATTTTCCTCTGGTGTACTAACTTATGGTGGATGTAATCCGCGACAGGCGTGTTACCAACAAATATTGCTGTACAATTTACTGGATAGTACTTATGATACGGCGATAGGAAAGAATTAACGGGACAGCTAGCCTCCGGATTCTGTTCTGGTAATTCTGAAGCAGCTGGAAGAGTTTGATGAACAAAACGGTATTGAATTTCTGTTTGTCTTCGTATGGCACAGCTAGTCGGCGGTTTTATTGAAAAGAATCCATGCAAAATAACCGTTAAGGTTGCAGTAACTGCGACAATCGAGAAACGAACTTCCTACTCATCGGAACCTCCTCGCCCTCATCCGCCACTTCATGTTCTATTCAAACGATAGTAGCTATTAGTTCCTGACGCTTCAGTCATCTGAAAAATATTTGAAAATTGGAAAAAATATACCGTAAAGTGTAACCGACAAATCAGATGGCACGTGTTGATGACCATTCTTAGTATCATACCCACAAGTGCACGCGTATTTGAACTTGTCAATCATTGATTCTGACGGATTAATCAAAATGATAAATATTTACTTTTCTCTCGAAGTTGAGTATGTAAGTGGTACGGCAGCTGTGTGTTGTGGGTGGTAGTGGTGGGTGTGTGTGTCGTGGTTGTGTACGTTTGTGTGTGGTTGTGTGTGTGTGTATTTGTGTGTAGTTGTATGTGTGTGTGCGTGTATTTTTCTCGAACATTTCCCTACAAATGGCCACAAATTTGAACAGTTTTGAATATATGCTTAGCCGTAGTGCCACTCACACACCTCACTCTGAAATTAATGTGTATCGCCAATGTATGTCATTTGATTAAAATGATAAATCTTTAAAAACTAAATGGTTCTTCCATTGCTTCGGTCGTTTCATTGTCCTACTCGGAAAAACATAAAGGGATAAGCAAAACGATTGCATTCCAGAACATAGAAAAAATCATAACAAATCCATATTATTGGAACTTTGTTGCTGGCAGGGTGTTTTGTATGGCATAACATGCAAGGCTTGGGCGTATAAAGCCCGACCTGAGATCAAAAAGCCTTTCTTGCAAATGTTCAGATTTATAATCGCGTATTGACGTACCATGACAGTGTTGAATAGCCGATATAGTCCGCCCCGGAGCAATAGTCCGGGCTCCATATAATAGACGACAACGGAATAAAGCGTGAAATTTGTTGCGTGAAGAGTCAACGTAATCGAGTGCCCAATTCTTTACCGTTGAAGCGGGACTATGATTACGGCGGATTATAGGCTTACTTCTAAACCGGTTGTTGTAAAGCGAGATATGGTCCGGCAGGAACCATAGTCTGAGCTCCATAGGACGACAACGAATATGAAGCCTGATGAAAGTCTGTTGTGTGAAGAGTAAATGAATCGAGTGCCCTACCATTCTTCACCGTTGTAGGCGGACTATGAGTCCAGAGGACATGTATCCCCTGCCACACCGGTAAAGTTTGACCGCAAACACATCTGTATTCGTTTCTGGCGTGTATCACAATCAGCTGTTAGTACATTTCGGTTTGCCACACATAGGCTATTAATTTGTGGGTGACGGCAGTACAAATTTGTCAAATACTTCTTTTAAATATTGCTGCATGTATCCTACATTGAAGTGTTAGTTACACACTTTCCATAAATTTCCTCATTTCTCCTATCTCTCACATTATCACCCCTGCTTGTCCCTTACAGTATATGCTTTAGGAAACATTCTTGATAGTTAAGTAAAAATCCTCAATTCCTTGACTAATCTTGGCATGTAAGGTTTGACGATTGATTTGACTTAAAAGGACATTTTAGAAGGTGTTAGCCCACATGGCCCTCTGGAAAATGCGGGCAATTTCCAAGGAGGGGTTTAAAATTTTCAGCCAGGGGGTGTAAGGGTGTAAAATTTTAAATAATGGTCACTAACGTTAGTAAGCTCAAATTTTCGTGTGTAACAAGAGTAAAAAGTTATGGTGACCGGTCGGTAAAATGCATCGTTATTGAGATAGACAGCAAAATAGGTCTAAAGGTCAAATGTTTAATTCAGTAAAGGTAAGGTCTTATACTGGTTTAATTGAGTTTAAAAGTATCTTTAAAAATTGATATGTGTATACCTACACTTTAAGCATCCCTGGAATTTTTATTTGAAATCCCCATTGATGTGTGTGGGGAAAGTGCCCCCCCCCCCCCCGTACCACTAGAAGATGCCAAGAGGGGCCAATTTACCCAACATACTTTAAATCATGTAATTGTATTAAAGTTTTAAAGATATTTTTCACATAATAATCGAAACAGTATAAGACTTTGACCTTAGCTTAATCAATGTTTGACCTTTAGCCTATTTTGTTGTGGTATCTTCCATAGGCGATGCATTTTACAGACAGATCACCATAGACTTTACTCCTGTTACCATACGAACAGTTTGAGCTATACTAAACGTTATATGGACCTTTATTTAAAAAAAAACGTCCCCCCCCCCCCCCCCTCCTGTGGAATTGCCGACATTTTCCAGATGGACAACGTGGGCAAAACCTCCTAAAATTCCTTTGAAGTCAAACTTTTGACTAAACTATTGATATAGAGGGCAGTTTAACCAGTCTTCAAAAAGAGCGATAGAAATAAACTAAGTATGTAAGGATTATCTTCGCCTGTGATGACAACACTTTCATCACACTGAACCCTGACCAGCTTCCATCAACGTCGGACATCGCCCGTACCTTGATGCCAATCCCTTCCAATAATTCTCATCGCGTTTGGCTTTTATAAGGCTTTGGTAAAGTCCACATGGGGATCCCGAGGCCATTTTCCTCTCTTGATTGGTAATTTCTCGAGAGGACGAGACCAAACTTCACCTGGAAAGACAACATGGAACAAATAGCTGTCTCATCTAGAATTCCACAGGGCACTCTGCTAGAGATACTGTTTCTTGTCGTCATCAATGACATCTCAGAAAAGCACCGCCAAATGTCTTCAGTAAGGTTGTTTGAAATCCGATTATTAGGAAGGTCAAACGATTAGATACCAACTTCGAATACAACTCCAGCAGGATCTAGATTGAGAGTAGATCTGGATGATGGAGTTTCACCTAGACAGTCGTCAGCTACTGTACATGACTATCCAGTGGAAACCGGTACTGCACATTATACAACATCATGACCATCACCACTTCAAGCTCTTCAATCTTGGTACCTTGGTGCAGAATTGTCGAATAACTTCTTAACTTCGAATAACACGTCCTGGCATAAGTAAATTGAAAACATAGTATGGCCAGTTGTATCTTAGGCGAAGCTTACCAAAAGTTTGAATTATAGACCTTACTCTGAATATTGCATGCATTTGTAGAACAAGAAAGGGTTTTTTGAACTTTGACAAAATTTCAACATTTGACCTTTGAACCCCAAACCATAGGTCCTATGACAAGGTCCCGATAAGTGGTTTTTTTTTCTCTTCATCACGGTCTACTTGATACATTTTAGAGGTTTTCCATTTGACCCTGTGTTTCACACATTGTTACACATAATGTTTTACCGCTGGTGTCCCCAGGATGACCTTTGACCCCCAAACCATAGCACACCCCATAGACACTAGACAAGTTCATTCATATAAAATCAGGTCAAGATCATTGCATGCATTCATTAGCACAAGAACGGTTTTGAAGATGGATGATTTTTTATATCCCGCTGTGACCCCCTACGGGACCTCTGACCCCAAACAAGCACACCGCATATAGCTGTGTTCCAGGTCCTATTACTCTGACGAGTGTGGTTATTTGAAGGCAACGCGTCGGATGATTACGGTTGTGAAGAAGAAAGAATGAGTATCTAAAACAATATTACCTACTTTATTTGCGCCTCTTGCTTAAAACTATAGTCCCTTGGAGACATCAACGAGCCTAATATTTTCCTATTTTTCCGGGGCTTAGCGCCCTCATGAAAATAGGAGGAAAGTGACTGTGATTTAATTTATTATTTCTTGAACTGTAATGAGCTCATTTTATCTAATGAAGTACCTGGATATCTAACGATTTAACATGTGGGGTAATACCATCATCTTTGACCCAAGACTTTTGAGTAATATAACTACCCGTTTTTAAGCACTTCATTTTGCTCCGCCCGTTGAGCTCAAAAGGATGAATGCATTATTAAAATGCTTTCTCTTTAGAGCATAAATGCTAAAAACCCGCCTGAGCTGTTTTTTGTTTTTGTTCCTAAAGGTGAACTTTGGCGACAAATACACTTGTGGAGCGAATATTGCATCCCGGACATTAATTTGGCTAAAGCTGTAGAAATTGTATTCCGTATCGGGACCTAATAGAACTTGTTTTTCTAAGCTTCTGGACAACTTATTTTGAGGCTGTTCCAAATAAGTACTTAATAGCAGAAAATTTCCTCACTTTCCGTTATCGAGGAACTGAAATTCCCGTTGCGTAGGCGCATGAATTAGGGAGCTTTCGATTTCCACGACTGATCGTTCTACTACGGTAAAACACCGGCTTTGTCGTTCCTCGAGCCAGCGACGGTTTATGCTATTTCCTAACCTCAAGTGCTTGTGCGTATAAAAGCCCGACCTGAGATCAAAAGCCTTCTTTCAAATGTTTGGGTCAGATTTTTATAATCACAGAAATTGGTACCATGACCGGTGTGTTTAAAGCAGATAAGTCCGCCGGGAGCCACATTCCTGGCTCCATAGACGACAACGGATAAAGCGTGAAACTAATTTGCGTAAGAGTCAACTGAAAATCGAGTGCCATCTTTACCGTTGTTAACTCGGACTATATACGGCGGATTCTAGTTACTTCTAAACGGTGGGTAAGCGATGGGTCCTGCGGGAACCATGTCGGCGGAGGACGGCCATATACTACAACGGTGTGCTGTAAAGCCTGAAAGTAATGTTGTGTGAAGAGTAAACAGAATCGATCCCTATTATACACAAGCCGTTAGTTAGGCGAGACTATGAGTCCAGAGACTATATCCCCTGGCCACATGTCTCTCTTCCTTATCGAACTCCTCTGGTCGCCGCGGGGCGCGGTCGACTACGTTTCGCTCCGTACATGACCTCAAAACCCATATCTGTATTCCGTTCTGGTGTGTATCACAATCAGCTGTTAGTACATTTCGGTTTGCCAACCAATAATGCATATCAATTTGTGGGTGACGGCAGTACAATTGTCAAATACTTCATTTTTTAAAATATTTGATGATGTATTCCGACATTGAAGTAGTTTACACACTTTACATAAATTTCCTCATTTCATCCTATCATCTCACATTATACTGATTGTCCTTAAGTATGTATGCGTTAGGAACACATTTTTTGCTTAGTTAAGTAAAAATCCTCAATTCCGGGACTAATCTTTGGCAAGTAATGTTTGACGACTGATTTGACTTCAAAGGCCATTTAGAAGTTGTTAGCCCACATGTCCCTCTGAAAATGTGCGCAATTTCCACAGGAGGGGGAAATATTCTACAGGGTAAATTTTAAATAATGGTCCACATAAACGTTTAGTATAGCTCCAATTGTTCGGTGGTAACAAAGAGTAAAAAAAGTCTATGGTGACCTGTTTGTAAAAAATGCATCGTTAGGAGAGAGACAGACAAATAGGCTAAAGGTACAAAGTTTATCAGTAAAGGTCAAGGTCTTATAATGGTTTGATTAAGTTTAAAAGTATCTTTAAAAATTGATACGGTTTACCTACACTTTGAAGTATCCGGAATTTTGAACCCCATTGAAGTGTGTGGGGAAAGTGCCCCCCCCCCCCCGTAACCACGAGAAGATGCCAATAGGGCAAATATACCCAACATACTTTAAATCATGTAATTTAAACGTTTTAAAGATATTTTACACTCATATCGAAACCGTATAAGACCTTGACTTTGCTAATAAAAGTTGACCTTTAGCCTATTTTGGCTGGTTATCTAATAGCGATGCATTTTACGACAGATCACCATAGACTTTTACTCCTTGTTACCATACGAACAGTTGAGCTATACAAACGTTATTTGGACCATTATTTAGCAACAAGAAAGGTTTTGAATTTGACAAGTTTCAAAACATTTTGACCTTTGAACCCCAACCACAAACCATAGGTCCTATGACAAAGGTCACAATAAGTTTTTTTTTTTCATCTTTCATTCACGGTCTACTTGATACATTTAGAGTTCCTTTGACCTGTTTCACATTTTTACACAGTAATGTTTTTGACCCGCTGTGCCCCAGGTATGACCTGACCCAAAAACAGAGCACACCCCAAGACACTCGACAGAGTTCATTCATATAACTCAGGTCAAGAATCATTGCATGCATTATGTAGCACGAAAGAACGGTTTGAGATTTGATGATTTGTTACCCCCGGGCTGTGACCCCTACGTGAGCTCTGACTAAGCGCTGGACAACTTAATCTTGAGGCTGTTTCCAAAGAGTAACTTAATGCAGAAAAGTTTCCGTTATCGAGGGAACTGAACAGCCCGTGCGTGGCGCATGATTGGGAGCTTTCGATTCCACGAAGGATCGTTCTACGACGGTAAGACACCGAGCGTTGTCGTCCTCGCCACGGACGGTTGTGGTGGGCTATTTGCCGTGTTGAGAATCTGGAGGACGACGTATCGCCAAAGTTGGGCGCAATGGCGCACCTGTTCGAGGGAACTGTCGTAGAAACTATCCGTCGTGGATTTCGAACGTCCCCGATTGTTGAATACGACGCCTTTGAACAGCTTCTACATTATACGTCACCTAAACAGACACTTCTAGATAAACGAATCTGTAATATTAAGGGGGCACTGTTGTGTTGTATTGATTATTACAGCAATGAAATTACATTTAAACATTCCAAATCTTCACGATTACTTTCATCAATATAATAATATATATGTTTTGATTGAGGAGTTTATGACATTACAACACAAACCAAAATTAGTTCATACGTGAGCTTTCGACTGCTACGCGAAAGTCTTTATCAAACTGCAAGTGATCTTGATGGTCACATGACGACCTGTGTGATGAGTCTGTGACAAGATTTTCTATAGAAATGAGGGGGGGGGGGGGGGGGAGGGGGGGGGGGGCGAGGTAAGGTCGTGGCGCCCTGGGCCTTTGTGAGGTTGCTAGTCTGCCGATAGATATTAATAGTTTCTGCTACACCTCCTCAAGATGTGACTTTTACAGGTCAACAATGCTTGATGGTTTCAGTAAATTCCCTCCACATGATCTTATAATCGTAAAGTGTCGTTCGACAGTTCTCACTCTCGCACTCTTAAATTGTTCGTTCACTGAGTCTCGTTTCATTTTTTTTTTTCATTGATTGAACACATCAAATGGCATGTCAGTTCATTTTCTTTCACAAAAGTTCTATTCGGACTTTCACCAAAAAATGTCTATCCGCAACTTGAACCACACTCCAGGTGCGTGGATTGAATGGCAATGGGAGAATCTGGCTACCCCATCCCGCCCCCTCTAGTTGTTGTAAGACAGTCATTTAAACTGGAAATAATATGTAGTTGAGGACAAAATGTCAACAGTTCAATAGTAATTTTGGGTGTCAAGCGTAGTACGTTCACGAGGGGAATAGTTTCATCCTTGAGGCGAGTATGGATGATATTTATGCATTCATCAACCGGAGTGCTAGTGAATAGGGCAGAAACATCGTACGAAACCAATGTTTTTCTTGACTGAGAAGTAGGGTCCCTTTTTAGTTAATAGAGTATTCTCATCATCAAGAAGTTGATAGGCTTTGTTAATGTAGTCTGATTTATTAAAGATTACCGACGCTCTACCCTTATCCGACACGGTAATGGTAATATGGTATTGAATCTCAACCTTTAGATCTCAGAGCCGCACGTTCGCTCGGGAAAATTGCATTGGAGTGGCGGTTTAGCTCAATGAGTATGTGGCTGTTTTGGCTATAATTCGGCAGTACTCGCACGATTCGGTCCCATTATAATGTTTTGAGGAGTCCAAGTATGTGAAAATATCGGATCCAAAAACATGATAATGATAAAATTGGATGATTTACGCCATAATTATTGGTCTAGCGATGAGTTTTAAATATTGGGCGAGACAAGGTCGAGCCCAATATTTTGGCAACTCATAGCTCGACCAATTTAATTGGGTTAATCGATCAATTTTATATCAATATTCGAGCTGCTTTTCTGCACATACGACCGCAAAATTCAATCTTTTGGATAACAACCATTCTTCTCAGGCACAGTCAGTGTCTATCCGAGAGGTTGATTACAAGTTTTCAGATGATTTCTTCTCCGATTTGTGTTGCAGTTTCTCCTTGAGACTCTGATGTTTCCCAATGTGGGCGTGTTTTACGCGGACTGTTCCCCGCGCATAGCATTCTGGGTAAGATCCAAGATGTTGTTGAAAATATCCCCCGGCAACCGATCCTGAATAAGATTTTTACACTTCTCAAACATCTGATTGAGGGAATTCTTGGCGAAGTTAATTTGACGAAATTAATTATATTGTATTGTTGTATTAAATTAAGATCATTTTTTTGCACCAGATTCATTCATTTTGGGTTATTGTGTTTTATGGGTGTATCTGACCTTAGCATCCATAGTTTACTGTAAAAAGTTCAACACACGCATACTTTTCTTGCGACATGAGAATGAAAGGAATCTCAATCTCTCGCTCGCTCGCTCTCTCTCTCTCTCTCCTTTGACTCACTCTCCTTTCTCACTCTCGCACTGAGTATTCGTATTCAAAACATCAATTGGAGTGTAAGTCATTTCTTTCACAAAATTTCTATTCGGAACTTGACATTGGCGAGTTAATCAGAGGCAGTAAACCAGCTAAAAGTTCAGTAGCAGCCATTGCGAGAAAGGCTAAGTAAAAACTACCAGTAATGTCGAAAATCACTCCTGATAAGAAACAAAACCAGATAGGTAACATTAGAAAATGTGTTACAGCAAAGAAACTATGCAGGGATGTAGTCAAATCTAGCCAATTTGGCAACTAAGGTCGTGGAGGAAGTGATATTATAATCTTGAGATAATAACACTTAAAGCAATATTAGCACATTTTTTGAAGAGCGCCCCCAATTTTCAAAATTTGATATTTTTGCAGAGTTATGTTGGTAATTGTCTACGAAACTATACCTGCAAACGAGAATGCTAAAAAATGCGTATTTATCATAAAATAAGCGATTTTGTAATTAAAATTGGGATCCCAGATTGGACTTAACGGTGGAGCTGGAAATACTACGTTTACGTCCGTCCATGATGAAATAGTGCCACCTCAAGAAAATAACCTCTAACTTGACTTGCCTGAACCAATAAAACAACTAATGGATGAGCGTAGATATGTACATGGAGCTATTTCCAGGCTATTTCACATTGGAAGGCCGTTTCCAGCAGCCGTTGAATTATTATTGGGATCCCGATATTAATTATTCTAATTACAAAATTCCTTCGTTTGTGACACATAGACATTTTCTAGCTTAACCATTCACAAGTATAGTTTACTAGCCCGTTACCAATGCAACCGTGTAAGAATCTCAAAAGTTTTGAAATATTGAGGGCGCTCTTCAAAATATTGCTTTAAGTGTATGGGGGTCCATTTGGACCCAACATTTTTGTTTTTCGTGCACCATCTTTTAACGGTAAAATTCATATTGCCCAAAATTTTATGTAATTGCCTAATATCAGTTGCGTAATGTTTGGTGGTAAAAAAACTAATTAGCTTAATTATAAGCATTTTGGTGGCGCTATTCAACAATTTGTTTTTCTTTCTCCTATTCCCCCCTTAAACAAAAAATAAAAAAAATCGGTAACTCAAGTAACTTTTCCAATTTTATTTTATTTCAGCAATGTAAATCTATTTATGTTCTCCTATTATGAGGCAAATTTTTTGGCGGAAGAAATTGTGCGCATTGCAAAAATCGGTTTTTAGACCACCATTTTGAATTGGTACTAGCGGTTTTCATTTTTGTTCCTGTTATGTGGTCGTATTGGTGTACCCCATTAATGACCAGAGTTTTGGTAAAAAAATCCACCGGCAAAATGGTTTTCACCTCCACCCTCCCCACACTAACGCTAACAGGAATGCACAAGACCTTATACACTTTAGTGTTAACAAATGTTAGCGGCCTGGTTTTATGCGCCTAATTCTGTTTCTTGTAGATTTGAAGATGTTTACAGATATTATAGATTCAGTTTCACATGTGTAGAAAAATATTGCTCACACCTACCTGTAAATGGACCACCTGAGAGCAGTCCAAGTCCGAGTGCAAAATAGTGTAAACCCACAGCTCCTGTAAAAGCTTTTGTGTCTGAAGGTAACAGTTCTTTTAACATCACTATTACAACAGGGGTTGGAGTTCCAATAAACAACCCAGCCATGAATGAAGTAATAACTAGTGACCAATAGGAATGTACAAATGGATAGAGTATCAAAGTAGCTGAACTTGCAAAGGAAAGCAGACAAAATAATGAACGTCCAGATATCAGTCCACTATCTATAAAGGGTCCTGTCAACAACCGTCCTATGAGCGTTCCAAATCCAGCAAAGGACGATAAAGCCGATGCTACTTGGGCGGAATATCCTAAAGTCATGGTGTATGATACAAGGAAGATAGCCCAGCCACTTGTTACAAGTCCCCATAATGAAAATGCAGCTAGGTACATCACTAATATGGGTTCCTTGGCGAGTAATGAGAAACCCAGAGAGGATACGAATGTCTCCCAAAAGTTTGAAGGTTTGGTGTCTTGAATTTGTTGTGGTAAATCTGTACTGATTTGTGGTATGGCATCATTGTAAGCTGAATCACGTGGACGTCTCATTAGAGTTCCTGCTACACATATATTGAACGACAGTGCCCCCAAAAGCCATCGGCAGTTTTCCAACCCGTATAATTTTATCAGGCTCTCCATGAGAGGTGGGAAAATGATCATTCCAACGGCACCTCCAGTAAAAGCATCCATTGGCCACGCTCATGTCATCTTAAAGTAGTTCATGAAGAACCAAACTTCAGCCACGGATGGAAATCCCATTCCTGGATACCTAGATAAATTATAAATATCATTAAAGCTAGTGACATTAAACAATAAAAAACACTTTATTTTTACATTATATAAAAAAAAGTATAGTGCTACTGAAACTTAACATGCTTTGACAATGTAATACACATTCCAACGTTATGCAATAATTATTTAAGGGACTCCATTTACACCACTCTAGCTCAGAACAATGTTACCCAGTCTAGTTAAGCGTGGTCCTCAAAAAACGTTGCGATCTCAATTGCACCTAACAACATTTTGGTTGGATCTAATGCATGGGTGTGAATGGACGAATAGCATTTTGATGTCGCTATCAAATCTATAGCAATTTCAAAAAACAATTCAGACCAACGTTTAATACCGCAACAAATTTTGGGGAAAAAGTTATTATTCCGATTGGATATTTTCCCAAAAGCAAATGATGAATGAGTGGAGGGAATATTCTTGTATGCAAGTTAAAAGTGGGGTCATGGGCTTTTAGAAAAAATTTAACAAAAAGCACAATTTTTAGTGTATGCCACAAATGCTTTAGAAATAGGCACCATTTACAAGGAAAAATATGTCAAGATTTTTGTCAAGCTCAGTTTGACTTACATTCATAAAAAGTGTATTAAAAAAAACGGCAGAAAGAATCATCTGCTGCAATTTATATCATTTAATTTTTAAAATTAACAAATAGAGGCATTTTAATTTTTGCTTTTTAGAATACGAAGAAAACGGGGCGGATTTTTCGCAGCTTCATTGATCAATAAGATGTTTCCGCCCAATTTATGCTTCCTGTGACGTCAAAGTGATGACCAAAACATCGTGTTGACTCGATTGTTCGTTTTCTTGTTATTGCTGACATATTAATATGGATGGATTAATGAAAGTAATAATAAAATTTGAACAGGAGTTACAGAATGACATATTTTGTTTCATTTCCTTGTGTTTTAATGATTATTGATATAAAAACCAATCGAGCGCAGTTCACAGGGGGGGGTGGATAGTAGACACGACCTGCTCGATTGGGCTTTGGGGTTTCCAAACGATAATTTTGGAAAGCTTACGTGCAGTTACTATGGTAGCCGGTGTCTCAGTTCATTGCAAAATTCCTCTTAAACCCTAGTTCAATAAAATTTAGTAATATCATGATAAATAAGGATAAATTAGTGACGTCAAAAATCCTTCGGGGTCAGTAGATTAACCCGCTGCAAAATAGTGTAATTCCAATAACGGTCATTTAGATTTAAATATTCGTGACAGGCCTAGGATAGGGCAAGTTCTGAGTAACCGTACGATACGCGTAATAGCGACCCTCCTACCGTCACGTCCTGTGTAAAGGGACTACACTCGAGTGCGCCGGATGTTGATGCCGATTTGAATTAAGGTCGTTGATGTTAGGATGGCATGTCCTACACCCTGGCAGTTCACTCGAATAGGAAAGTGCAAAACTGCGATATGATGGTAATCACTTTGACGTCACCATTTGCCTGCGATGTGGATTTGTCGGAATCGTTTTCGAGTAAGCTACTTGGGCGGACAAGTAAAAGGGCAAAATACGCCCAAATGGGACACAATTTTCAACTTAATTTGATTTATATTAATCTACGTTACTTAAGCTTTCCATCAATACCAATTTTCCAATTATTAATCATGACAATTACTTTAACTGAACGTTTCCCGATTCGCGCTTTGCGCTAGCATACATATGTAGGAATTGATATTACTTTGAGGGAAGATGTAATTGAAAGTTAAAAGAGAGACAAGTTTTTGTTGGCAATTATTGGTTCGGAGATATATTACATGCTTGCATGAATTAATAATTAACACAGCAATTCAGAGGGCCACTTTGAGCCGAACGCTTGCGTGAGTGCTCAGATTGGAGATTCGAGAAAGGGTTCTCCTCTCATCTCAGTGCAGTGGATGAGAAGATCATGCGAGAAGTTGAGAAAAGTCTTCCAGAGAGAGCCTGGCAAAGTGGTAGGTGATAGAAGCGATCTGGATTATATTAGGTATGAAGATGATACAACACTGATTACCAAAAACAAGGACGAGCCAATTGATATGCACAGAAAAGGCTTCGAATTACAAGCATGGCACAAGGACTTGATCAATAACTCAAAACCACGTTGTATGTATGGCAGTGCATGGAGAGGGGGAATTCAAATATTGACAAGGATGAGATAGAAATTTTTCAAATCCTTGATCATATATCACACCAGAGGGAGACAATAAGACAGAGATCAGACTAAGGATACGAGAGGAAATATGTAAGTCAAAAGAATCTGAGTTTGAACGTTGAAAGTGCAAATTAGCCAAAGGCTCTGTTCGGAGAATCGCTTGTATGGCTGTGAAGATGGGACGCTAGGGAGAAATGACAAAGAATGAGCCATGTTTTCGAATTATAAGCTTCTTTGTGTGAGAGCTATTGCACCTTGCTGGGGTGGCGTATTTAGCAGCGCTGTAGACCAGAAGCCACGGCGGTGGTATGTAGAGTTGATGTTTTATAGGCTGAGCACAAGGCGGCACAGGAGGTTATTCCTCGAAGATACTTACGGACTCGAGATGCTGCCGATAAGCTGCCATCAAGTCACTCCCAGAAAAGATGTTGTAGGAGTGTGTGGCAGAGGCGGTCCATTGCGAGTGAGGGAAGAGGGGGGGATTTCTCTTCCCTGGGGTGGGGGGGAGGTATGGGTCGGGGCGGGGGAGGGAGGCAGGCGGGGGGAGGGGGGGGGGGGGGGGGAGGGAGGGGGGGGGGCACGGGGGGGTGGTGGGGGGGGGGGGAGGGGGGGGGGGGAGGGGGAGGGGGGGGGGGGGGCTTTTGCTGGGGGGGGGGGGGCTGGGGTGGGGGGGGGGGGTTTAGGGGGGGGCGGGGGGGGGGGGGGGGGGGATGGAAGGGGGAAGGGTGGGGCCCTTTCTGGGGGTTTGGCGATGGAGCCTCTTTGGCGCTTCAGATGAAGGCAGTAACGGTGGTCTGGCTTCATTCAGCTTGATTCTCCCGGTCTTGAGCTATGCAGCAAAAGTAGGGCCATATCTGCAGTTAAGTGTCTTTCTATTCAGTCCAGCTCTGTCCGAGTGAAGAAGTGGCAGATCGTCGCGTAGCCATATTGTCTGATGTTATTGAGGGAAATCGTAGATACAAGTTGAACAGCATGGGAGTCAGCACCGATCCCTGTGGGAATCCGTTCCTCAGACGAACAGCGATGCTCTGCCCATCACTGGTCTTAAGAACAAAGCTAAGGTTTGCAAGGGCATGTTACATATGAATTTGCAAAAGATGACATCCTGGCATGAGGTGCAAAGCCCTGGTTCCACACGTGTCATATGCTGCAGTAAGCTCCACCAACATGAGTCGCATTACGACGCTTTTCAGAGCTCTCCTCAATCAATTTGTGAGTTTTACAAATGATGGACGGCACTGCGAATCACTGTTGTTCGTAAGCAGATGGGATTCGAAGACTGGCTCAAGCAGGGCCAGGATTAGGCCTCTAAGGAGTTTGCAGGAAAACATACAGTAGGATATCTGGGAGGTAGTTCTTACGGTTGTCAACAGGCTTGTTTGGTTGGGGAGTCCAATGAAGAATTATGGCATGCGGAGAAGAGTACTGAGAGTGAGCTGGAAAGGAAGGAAAAACAATGATGGATAAGGGAGACCATCGAAGTGCCAGAGAAAGAAGGACCTTTGGGTCTGATTAGGAAGAGTAAGCTGGTCAAGTATAACCATTGGAAGACGAAAGGCGACAGTCAGGTCCTGTCGACATTTGAGGAGAGAATATGTGCAAAGGACGGAGAGGAAGGAGAAGGGATGCGTGGATTGAAAACATCAGACATTGAAGTGAGGAATGGAGAATGCTGCATGGTGGCATTTAAGTGAAATGTGCGGATCATCGTCGGCTAAGCATGCATGACTGAAATGACTGAACTGAATGCGTGCAAACATGCAATTATTCTCCGAACGGCAGCACAACGGTAAATTATCTGTCAAAAACCAGTGAGCATTTTGTATACAAATCAAAAGACAAAAGTACAAGATTAATAACATGATACGATAATAATATCTAGTTTACATGTTATCGTACTTTCTAAATGTACAAACACGGGGTTGACTAACATAAATTAGCAAGCATTGAGAAAGTATGAAAAGTTATACAATGCAGTATTGATCGAAATAGCCGGGAAATAGCGACATGTACATGTCTACGCTATCCATTAGTTGTCCGTTGGTCCCAGCAAGGTCAAGTGAGAGGTCATTTTCGTGGTTGCACATTTACAAATGGAAATTGGCGTTTCTAGTTCCGGTTAATTATAATAGGGGATCCCGATTCTAATTTCAAAACGAAATTCTTTTATGAAAAATACACACTTTGAGCATTGCCATTCGCAGGTATAGTTACTAGGACAATTACAACACAACTGTGCAAAAATCTCAAATTTTGAAAATTGGGGGTGCCTCCAAAATATGTGATGTTTATTGTTTTAAGAGGGAAGTCAATGTATGCGTGCGGGATGAATTGTTGCATATCTTCTTTCCATAGAAGTAGGAAGCGGAGGTTCTGCAAGACATCAGTCAACAAATGCCTGATGGCATCCTTGGGCATTACTAAAGGAAAGAGAAAGTCTATAACCGATACAGCAGCCAAAAATTGCAATCAGAGCGAGCTATGTCTCAGCAGAAGCTCAAAGACATTCAGACAGATGGAGCTTCAAGCAACTCCAGCAATACGCTCTGAGGGAAGTGAAATGGTTGAGCGCGTCAAAAAACCAGGTTAACCCGCAAAGTCTGGTCTATAGGGGGGGGCCCAGAGTCAGAACCACACTATCTGACAAAGAAGAACTATAATGTGCTTTTTCCTAATACGTCAACCTTACACAGGGGAGTTTATTCACGAGTGCTTATCTTTTAAAATGGATAAAAGTAGGCTCTGAAGGTGACAGCGCTGGCGTTCTACCAATGAACTACTCCACGCACGACTGATAATGAGCGCATGCATATTCAAATTGACGAAAAGCGTGCCATTCGCGAATATAATTCCACACGCGAAGACAAAGAAACACTTGAAAATAATGCACTCAGTTATTTTATTTCTACTATTGTGTTGAAGTGGGGGGGGGGGGGGGGGAAAGGTATTGTCTAGTAACAAATACTACGGAACAGAAATTGAAATTACATTATAAAATCTGAAAAAAAATTAAAAGACTTACTAAAGCAATGCCATGCCCAGGGCTAAATGAGATGGAAATATAGAAAATTATTAAACATTCCAACTGATCATGGCCATACCTGCTAAAAGGCCACCAAGTATTGTGATTCGCGGTATCCAAATACTTGTGTTAGAGCTCTCAACAGTGGTCCTGGAGCACGAGAGGGCATTAAGAATACAATAGACGATTCAATAGCCAGCCATGTTGTTGGAAAGATAGAGCATTCCAGTACTACACTACATCACCTGTCAATGATCCTGTGCAAATCGCTAAAACATGGGTCGATTGACAGGCTAATTGTATTGTTAGTCCTGGAATGTATGTATGCATCTTGTCCACCAACATGTCTGGTGGCTGACGTTCATATGGAATACGGTCTATGTCTTAAACAGGGCCGTACGCAGAAGTGTTTAGGGGTGCTGGTTAAAAGTGGACATAACTCCACTAAAGACATATCAAGTGATTTATCCGAAAATTAGGACTTGTAAAATTTTCTTGAATTTTGGTCCTTCCTCCTCCTTTTGTGGAATGTGCGGGTGCACTCCACACCTGATTACGGGCCTGGTTTCAACTACAAACGTCTTTAAGGCCAAAGCTAGACTAAAGGAAAAATATGACGTCGATCTTTTTTAAATGGTAAAAAAAATATATCAACAAGCAAGGCATGGAAATCCAAAAAAAAGTATCAACTCCATACTTTTTATTTTTACACTTACGCCCGTTCTCTGCATGTGTTATTGCGATTTTACCAAATTCATTAGTGTTATCATACATTCACCGCATAGGCAATGCCAAACCAGTTCCCTCCTTTACACTGTATTTTTAAGAGTGTATCACTTTTAGAGGGTCAGAATTCCAGGGTATGGTGGGAGGTTGTGCAATCCCAAAGATTTGTTCTATGAAAAATCTTTAGTCAGCATAACAACGACTATCATGTTTTCATAGCTAATTTCTTCATACACGGCAAAACAAATCACGCAAAAATTCTCTCATGATGAAATATGTAGGGTGTAACCCATGATTGTTCCAAATCCCCCCAATGTTTCAAAAGCGGGCAAGTTAGGGCGTCGTATAATGGATACACGGGCATCGGATCAGGCTTACTCAGTGAATAATCCTGACACCCACCAAAGCCATTTACCAAGGACTTGTGGATACAGCTTGGATACCGCATAGAAGAACTATGTTTGGCTCAAAACGGGAAATCAGCTTATTTTAAGAAAATATTGGGCAAATACGGGGATTGTTAGGTTGTCAATTATAATATCAAACATATATGTTAGTACTTATTTGGTATAGAACAAGGAGACCCATGTTTGTTAGCAAAATTATCGGCCTTAGTGCGTTTGGCTTATATGGTTGATAGACATGATAAAACCTAATATAGGTTATAATAGAGAATAATATTATCAGATAAAAATCTTTTATTAATCTGTTCCCTGGAGATAGGCAGCGCACACAGTTGTTTAAAAAACCATGTGCATTGGCGGATTCGAAACGGCGACCTCCGTATACACTAGCACGGTGCTCCAACCAACTGAGCTATCAAGACTGGGTTGGCAGAGGAGCGACAGACATCATCTATAGGTGTTAGGTTCGAAAGGTGTCCATCGCTTTCCTAGCGGATAGCATCAGAACGGTATATTTACATATACAATTTATTTTTGAAATTTCAACTACTTAGTTCTCCAGGTAAACAAGGATGAATGTTTTATTAATCTTTCCCTGGAGATAGGCAGCGCACACAGTTGTTAAAAAACCCATGTGCACTTGGCCGGATTCGAAACGGCGACCTCCGTATTACTAGCACGGTGCTCCAACCAACTGAGCTATCAAGACTGGGTTGGCAGAGGAGCGACAGACATCATCTATAGGTGTTAGGTTCGAAAGGTGTCCATCGCTTTCCTAGCGGATAGGAATATAGGCCTTAATCAAGAGAGCAAGAGATAATCACGTGTAATGACACACATAATATGCCACTGAAAAATACAAATGCAAATCATTAAAATGAATTAGTATTCATATATAACTTTGAGCAATTTTGTGGCATTTAGAGCAACATTGTGTTCATGTTCTGATATATCTCTAGTTCGAAAACAATATACTTGGACATACCTAATAGAAATTTCAGACCTCCTCCAATACCGCACATAAGTCCAACAGTTCCAGTATTTATATGAAAGTGTTCTGAAAAATGTGGCACGAACACTCCAAGAGCTTTGAATGATCCCAATTGGAACATAACGACGATAAAAACCGCGAAAACTATCATCCATTTCCAACAGTTATTTAGAGTTGTCGCCTGCAAAATGAGTCAAAGAGCAAAATTATAATCTAAAAGACTGATAGTAGTGTATTGGTAACCCCTAAAGTAAAAGTAAAGGGGACGGAACTGTATACACAGGAACGGAGTGCCCATCTCTCTTTCGAAGCGATTGGGCCAGATTCCACCATAATTAAAAGGTTGTTGTAGGGGTCGCTACACCTCCTCTACAGCGAGTCTGTTACCTTCCCAACATTGAATAATGCCGGTGTGGCAGGAGATATAGTCCTCCGGACTCTCAGTACGCCTACAGCGGTGAAGAATAGGGCACTCGATTCAGTTGAAGCTTCACGCAACATTATTTTCACGCTTTATTCCGTTGTCTATGGAGCCCGGACTATGGTTCCTGCCGGACCATACCGCCTTTTACAGGTACCCATATAGCCGTATTGCATCATTAAAGCTGTACAAAAGTGGACGTTGCAGGAAATCATTTTAAGACAAATATTTAGATGACAACAGCGTGTTCGTGTTAAGATTTATGTTCTTATTGTGTGTACCTTGCAAGAAAACCTTTATCTTACTTCTAAAAATGGCTTACAGGTCGTGATGTTCCTGATGACAAGCCATCTCTGACGATCGGCGGGACTGGGAAAGGCTGTCCAGTCAAATATTTTACCCACTCTATCCATGGCTTTGGGCCTTTAACGACTTCGGAATCCTTCATCTTCCTCTGAAGTAAAAACTTTTGAGGCAGTTGGTTTAGCACCTGGCGATGTGACTACAGTAACGAAGTTCTTGTCGGTTGATTTGACCAAGCAAACGAGACCTCTGTCCAAGGGACCTTCACTATCCAACGGCAACACCACGGCTCAAAAGCATTAACCATGTTGCAGTTAACCCTGTTCAGATTTCTTGGATTCGCATCCACAGGTTGCAATTGGGAGCCCTAGTCAAGAGCCCTGATCAAGCGCGTTTTAGTTGCTTATCCGTCCAAATCTCTGTTACCTTTACCATTATTGATCTTGCCATGTCCAAGCGTCCTCTTATCCTCTCCTTACAGCCACCTATCTGCACTGGGTGACTCTGTCAACTACCTCTCCAACAATTATCATTAATTTAGTCTTGATAACATCGAAAAATAGCTTCCTCAAGTTCGGGCCCATTATCAGAATTTTCATTACCTTTAAGGCTTACCTCCCCTCATCCAATTGACATTTGGATTCTTAACCCTATAGGACTTTCAGTGAAGACGCAATTGAATACTCTTTTAATATTATTGGCCATTGCTTTTTTGTCCGATTTCCTTGTGCGAAAAGAGTCGTTGCGAAAAGAGTCGTTGGAGGATGAATGATATCGTAGATTCACTTACCATTATTAAGTTCTATCCAGAAGCAGACCTAGATGTTCGTTGTTTGCCTGGATGCTAATGTTGGCATTGGCATTGTTTTATCTATTGTGTGTACTGCAGACGTAACCTATTTCGAGTTTGCATGCAAACTATATAGCGTAGATAGGATGTATGTGATGATCCGTTTGGCATCTTACTGGGCGTACTGTCGCAGCCAATCATGATTTTGAATGATGCATATTTATCCATATCCGTAGTAATTGTGATGAGTTCTAACTTGAAGGCAATTTTATCATTGTATTATATCTCTCTGACTGTCTGTTTGTTAAGCATGAGTGACCTACTTTTATTAAAACGTGATATAGAAGTAGCAGCTAGAAAGGAAGTTCATGGCCAAATATTCTAAAAATTAGAAAATTAAATACGCGGAAGTACTTCAAAGGGCTTATAAGTTTTAAGGGCCTATGTAGAGAATAGATCTTTCCAACGACCTATCGCTAGCGAGCGTCTAGGACAGATCTGTGATGGCGACTTGTCGTTCCATACTTAGACAAATGCTTCACACACACACACACACACAATTGGGTTTAAGAAACTAGAGATTCCTCTGACGACAATATTTGTTTTGGTATATGATCCGGAACAACCGTTGGCAGATTGCAATGCGTTAAAGCGAGAGAATGAGGGAGCTAAGAATTAGGCAAACCTCACCGGCTGCAAAAAAAAAAAAAAAAAACAAACAAATACCAGAGTCTGAAACATGAGTTTCCGTGGAACACTGCTCGTAAAGCCTACAAATCACGTAACATGACAGGAAAGAAGAACGCCCTGCCTCGTTGGCGCTCATGCAGTTTCGCCACATTTTTCTCTCCCAAAACCAATCCTTCCTGGATCTTACATAGCCGGGCTATTATTATTTCCAATAACCAAATTACACGCAATGAATCGCCTTGACTCATGACTTATTCCTTTCTGAAGCAATGTCATCACGGAAAGATCCGACCAGTGTCATGCACGAACACTCAGACCGATTTAACTATACATGATCCAGCAAGTATCATCACTGATGCACACGAATATCCCTAGACTGTCCCACAGTCTCGGCTCTGTCTTTGGATCCAGGGCACAATAGGTTCAATTTACATAAATCAAACTTATTTATTTATTTGGAAATGCCCTTTTTACAACAGTCGCACTCACCAACGCGATGCATTCATTGTATATACAAATCAAATCAAAAACTAAAATCCTAAAAAAAAAAACAGATCACTGGGCCCTCCCTGGACCCTTTTAATACTGCGCTTAAACCTTTTTTACCCCAATGGCCACCCACACGCCTTCATACGAACCAACTTGTCCACAGATTGACAAAATTCAAAATACCACTCGCGGATTTGGTCGACTCAGAGAGATTGTAGTCCTCATTATCAGTCGTTTATACCACAGACACTGAGAGTGGATTAGGTAAATAATATCCCCTTATATAACTTGAATATTAGCGATTCAAAACTTCAAGTTTAGTAACAAGAAAATGTTTAGCGCTTTTCCCTGCGCCGGTTTAGAATCTTCAAGAATGGCAAGTTGCCAGAACTCATTGCACTCCGCAAACAATAAAGCCTAAAGAAGCTTAAAGATTAACATAAAACACTCATGAACAAGAAGCTTCCTTTGATAATGATACATTTAAATAAATTCTAATTGGATGCTAATAAGGCTGTCTTGCTCGTATTGCTTGACTTTAGTGCTGTCTTCGATAGCATTAACCATGATATTTTGATAAAAAGTCTTGAAACCTGTTTTGGTATCACAGACACTACTCTAGCCTGGTTTAGATAATATCTATATAACTGACCGAAGTACTTGAGTGATGGTTAACATGAAATGTCCAAGCAGCACACTTTAAACTACACTGTTCCCCAGGGCTCCATTGTAGGTCCGCAAGGTTTCACAATGTATACTCATCCAGTCGGTGACATTATTAGGAATCATGATAGTAATTTTCATTCGTAAGCTGATTATACTCAGCTTTTCTGTGTGTTTAATCCAAAGATTCCAGGTGATTGTGAGCATGCTCTTGAAAAACCTTCACACTGACATAAACGCCTGGATGTCAATAAACATGCTGCAGATGAATCAAGAAAAGACAGAATTTAATGTCTCTGCCAAGCCATGTGTGTTGAAAAATCTGCCTCTAATATGGTTAGAGCTGAGTGATACCTCTGTTCCTGCATTTTTGTGTGTACAGAATATTGGGATTATGTTTGATTCCACCATGAATATGTCCAATTAGATTTGAGCTATCTGTAAGAGTGCAATTTACCAATTTTATTCGTAACTTATGGCGTATTCGTAGGTTCATCACTTCTGTTGCTTGCAACCATGCTGTATGATCTTTGGTCTTGCTTTGCATTGATTATGCAAACTCATTACTATTATACGACGCCAATGAAATAGATTTCGAAAGGCTCCGGCGATTGCAAAATAAAGCTGCGCTTTTCGTGTTCGCATGCGGTCGTGACCATAGTTCGTCACAATTTTTGATCACTCTCACTCGTCACTGGTTGCCTGTTAAAGGGAAACAATGACATGAAAAAAATATTCAGACATAATGAAATGGAACCTTACTGGAATCATTTCCACAATTTTGAGAACAAGTTGGATGTTTACATTCTGAAAAAAAAAACAGTAAAAACAGCAAGAGTTCATGGCAGTTCGTGGCTATTCCTGCCACGGAAAACCATGAATTTTGAGAACAAGTTGGACGTTTACATTCTGAAAAAAAAAACCAGTAAAAACAGCAAGAGTTCGTGGCAGTTCATGGCAATTTCTGCCACGGAAAACCATGGTATTGTCATCCCTGCCAGAAGTCTCAGTGTATCCAACGTGTTTTTGGACACAATTCAAAAGCATTAAGATTGGGATTCAGACATTGTACTTCAGGTTTGTAGTAAGATATTGATCTGACAAGTGAAAGAGGGATTAGCACATATACAGTAGCAATGGTCTGTGAGCTGATGACTGTATGCTTTTCAAGTTTGACAAAATGCTGACAGTAATATCAGCATCCTTACTGAGAAATGAAGCTTAGAAGCTTATTCCTCCTCCTTTACAAAATGTAAACACCCAAATTGTTTTAAAAATTGTGGAAGTGATTTCATTTCATTATCGGCACTCGGCTCAAATCTCAAATCTTTGCTACACAGATTATAGATGTTATTGCTAACAATAGCTAGATCAGAGTTGTAACCTTTCTTCCAACGGGCACTAAAATGATGGCGGCAGCTTAGGGTCGTGAAGGAGACGTACATGTTGATTGTCTATCCATTCTTCGACAGCTTGTCCGTCTTTATTGGTTTAAGTGTAGCCCCATTGGGCGCTATTATGGCTGTTGAAATCGCCAAGGAAGAAATGAGGTGTGGTGGAATTTCCGAGATTGAATTGAGTGTTTTTGAAGTCTACTGATGGTGGTTTGTAGACTGATGTGACTATGACAAAGCTGAGTTCAATGGTGAAGACTTCGATGTTGTTGTCAGCAGACATTGAGGTTGCTTCTACAACAGTGACTGTTTTCACATATATAGCACTTCCGTACTGTCGATGTGGTCTCTCGATGACAAGGACCATTCCTGGTACGGTTGGGCGATGATTAGAAGTTCCTCTGTGGGTTTCCTGCAGACATATGACATCGCATTGGAGATTGTTAGACATATCAGCAATGATGTTACTTTTTGCCTTAGAAAAACCCTCCACATTCAAAGACAGACCTTAGAAAATGCATGCGTTGGGCTTTAGTCATGATAAGGGAGTATTTGAGAAATGTTTTAGAAAAACAATATTTCACCGACCTTGCTTCTGGTCTTTTTTGCTCATATATGAGGTGCCGTTTAGAGATATGCAAGTCTTGTACTTCTCCTGTGTTTTCAACTGCCACTTCAAGATATTGTCATTGTTGGACACTCCTGTACAAGTCATTTTTTCCTAGGGGGCGCTTCAAAACTCAACCAGGGCTCTGACAGTGCTGTTTTGCTGCTTCCGATCACGGGTTTCTCCCCCATTCACTTGGCACGGGATATCGGAGCCTCATGCCACAGCGCATCAATCGGCAAGGACAGCCCACTCTGTAGCAAGAAAAGGCAGTACTGACAATTTTCCAGCACCGCCTTCTCGCCAGCACCGCCTTCTCAGAGAACGTGATTCACGCGTAATCCAATGTCATGAGTATCAAATCCAATCAGATCAGAAATGTTTTTGTTACCTAACATCAAAGCATGCAATAAGAGAATAAGCTACGCCTCTACGATGAAATTAAGAGCTAAGAAACCGACGCTCTATTTTAAAATGGCCGCGCCCATCATGAACGCGCGTCTGGGAAAGGTTTAATCTATATTCCTTGACTCAACCACCGGTTGCCTGCCGGTTCCACCTGGTTTTTTCGGTTTAACCGCCCTTAAGCGCTGGTCGACAGGAGGGTGAATTTTGAAGTTGTCCCTTGTATAGTAACTCTATCTGAATTCATACACCTTTAGAATCTTCAAATGGTGATTATACTTCGGTATAACCGGGTGTGAAAGGGGAAATAGTCTTCCTGGATCCATGATTGGTTTTCAACAGACAATAACGGAATAAAGCGTGAAAGTAGAGTTGCGTGTGGAGTATAGAGTTCCCTATACTTTACTGAATAAGCCGGACCATCAGTCCAGTGAACAATATCTCCTCTTGTAAAGCCTTTATATACATTAGCCCTTACCTGAAACGATTAAGTCCTAATCAGCGCCCTTATGGGTAAACAGGACGAATTTATAGTAAAATGATTCCGGGGTCATTTTATTCAGCAGTGGACAGATATGGCGTTTAACGCAAGAAAACAAACACACGCCGGAGTAGATTCCCACGGCATCCACCCTGTTTGACCGGTCTGTGACCTCTGTGGCTTTAATATCAATAGATAAAAGTCTATGATGTTCATGTAATAGACGCATTTGTTGACTCAAATTACGGCAAACTTAAAATTTACTTGGATGTCTTCAGCCTCTTATTAATGCCCCTATTTTTGGGGGTATGTTATTTTCCTGTGTAAAATATATCTGTATTCTTGCAATAGCCTAGACTATCATTTGCGAGCAGATTGAAGAAATTTCATATTATGTGAAAATGTGCAACTGCTGTTAAAATTAATTTATCCTAAATTGTTCAGATTGTAATGTTCTCGAGGTATAGCAGTTTCATAGCCACGTTGAACTTTAAATCAAGGATTCTGACTGAATTTATGTTTGGATTTATAGTATTGCGTTTTGATGTTATTCAACAATATTGAGGTGAGACTTACACGTGACGCTCGTTGACCCTGTACGCATCATTGATTTGCTTACCCTCGTCTATAGGGCACACTTTATGACTCAGTGTTGGGCACAGGGAAATTCTCAACTTCTCTCAGCTGGCCTGCCATGTCATACCGACATCGTTCTAATTACAATATTAACAAGATACCAAAACACATTTTGCAACAATGCAAAAGCGAATAAACCCGCACATACTACTATGAACTAAAGGGTCGCTCTCAACTGCAAGTTACCAAGGTTGTCATCGCCATCGTACGTAAGGTTCAACCCTTTCATCCCGCTTGCCATTTTATAAACTTGATCAGTAATGTAATGCCTTGAGTGTCGTTGTTGTCCGTCCTGCGGTAGGCCATTATGACCTTGCAAAAGATTCTGTATAAAATGGTGGTTTTCTAGGCAACATTCCATTCCGCTGATTCCAAATCTTGATGATGCAACTTTGGCATCCTAGAGCATTTTGAGATAGGAAAAGGGGAAAATGAACAGGGGTCAAATTCGTAAATGTTTCATTAGGGTATAAAAGGTGTATAGACATATTCCTCTGGTCCCAAAGTATTAACAAGGTACAATTTTGCTATAGCTGCACCTTTTTTGTATTGACGACAAGCCAAAGACTGTTCAAGGTCATCATGGGGTAAATATTTCTAAAGAACCGATATGTTTCAAATTGGTTTCAAATTGATTGCACGGGAATGTTACCACTGTAATATACATTTACTTTATGTTAAAGCATTATTGGCACATTTTTTGAAGAGCGCCCCCAATTATCGAAATTTGATATTTTTGGGCAGTTGATAATTGTCTAGGAAACTATACCTGCGAACGAGAATGCTAAAAAATGCGTATTTATCGCAAAATAAGCGATTTTGTAATTAGAATTGGGATCCCAGATTGGACTTAACGGCAGAGCTGGAAATGCTACGTTTATGTCCGTCCATGATGAAATAATGCCACCTCGAGAAAAATAACCTCTAACTTGACTTGCCCGAACTATTAAAACAACTAATGGATGAGCGTAGACACGTACATGGCGCTATTTCCCGGCTATTTCACATTGGAAGACCGTTTCCAGCAGCCGTTGAATTATTATCGGGGATCCCCGATAATAATTATTCTAGTACAAAATTCCTTCGTTTGTGACACATAGACATTTTCGAGCTTAACCATTCACAGGTATAGTTTACCATATACCTGACCAATGCAACCGTGTAAAAATCTCAACATTTTTGAAAAATTGGGGGCGCCCTTTAAAAAAATGTGCTAATATTGCTTTAATCAGCTCAAAGGTATTTAGCAGAGGATTGCGTGCTGATCCCCCGTAGACCCTGTGGCCCCTATCAGTAGGCCTATATATCCCATTATTTATTTCCAAAAGTCAAAGAAAATACATCCAACAGCATGATGAATTTGAGCCGATTTAGAGAAGAATCTGTGTATTCTAAAAAAATACACCAGGATGACCATTTTAAGCCCATTGTGTTAAAAGTAATCGTCATAGGTATAGCAAACATATTTTTTTTAATCCATAGGATATGTAGGACTAGAGGAACGAGTCTGTATACTTTTTAACTCCTTATGGAACATTCAAATTAACCCTGTTAATTTACCCAATTCCATATCTCAAAATGATCAGGATGACAAACGTTGCACATTCAGGATTTTGGAATCAAACGGGTATATTATCTAGAAACAATCAAAACACATTGTGAAGAGTCTTGGTGCAAGGGTCAACTTACAATGTCCTATGGTTGCTACGCTTGACTATGATATGCGCTTACCTGGTACATGGTGCGCCCTGACGGCCGTCAGAAGGAAATACAAAAAAAGCCATGTTCAGTGTTCAAAATTTTTATCTCCAGTGTTCACCCTACCGTAAACAGATATAACGTATGGGAAATGCTTTTTGTAGATTTTTCTCTTCATAAAATTGTCCCGTGGCCAAGTCGTCTTTAACGATAAATAAGCGAGAACAATCCACGGCGACGAGTAAACGGTCAGCGACTGTGATTTGCAAGAGGCGTTTGTATAAATATCTGTATGCGTACATTCTGGATCATGACGTGGGTAATTAAGAACCTCGCATTAGCAGCCCATTCCCGCTTCATTTAGGTTTGTGCAGTGTATTGTGTATTTTTTCTCAAGTTTCTTTCCTTTGTTAGCCTTGCGAAGCAGCATTACTGTGACACGTGTGTTGTGTCGAACCTTTCCCAGTTGTCCTTCTGTCCAAATAGTATTGCGCCTGATATTGGCCTTGTGTTCATGAATAAAAAGCCGTCATCTGTATGGAACACTTTGTTCGCTTAACGCAAAGGTAATTATCCTTTTATATGGACGATTCGACAAACATTTGTGTGGTGTGTATATAATAATGCGGGAAAGGGTACTCTGTGGGTGAGTAAACACGTGCGGCAGGGTAAGGTTGTGTATCGTACCCACAGACTGACCCGTCTCACATGATGGACCTTCCTCTCTCGCTCGCAACTATCACACCATAGGGTAGCTTCCTCGATTTATCCAAAACCTTCGACCCACTATTGCCAAAAAACTCAACAACTATGGTATTCGTGGCCTCTTTGATCTTTTCTCCAGTTCTATCCAACAGGACTTAAATTACTTCTTTTGGTTCGCATTCTTCTCCCTGTTTCCTGCGTTGTCCCTCAAGGCTAGTATGGGTCACCTTCTCTTTCTCATCTATGTCAATGAAATTCCTTCCTCTTATGAAATCTCCTTTGTATTATTTGACGCACCGACATACTTGAATTCACACAAAAACTCAACACACTCCACAACACTTTAACAAAGAGTTAATTAATAAGGTATCCAATGGTTGTAAATCCAACAACGTTCGCTTAATGTATCAAAAAACTAACACTATATCACTTCCACTAAGAAAAAATGTGTAATAATAGATCAAACTCTTTCCTGGAAATAAAACATTTCAAAAACTACAAATCAAATTTCTAAAAAACATCGGGATTCTTAGAAAAACTCCGCTACACCCTTCCAAAATGCTTTAAAAAAATCTTATTCTCAACTAACAACACTGTAATACTACCGTCCATATTCTATAGTGAACATAAGCTGGGCAAATACAGACATAGCACTTGATAACCAATTAAACAGTACTCAGTAAAATACATTGGTCCCAAAATATGGAATGCATTAGGCAATAGCATCATAACTCTAAAACCCGTAATGCCTTTAACCTAAAAAAGAGCTGATAAGAAATATTGAAATTAGGTCTATATTGAAAGTATGGTTTGATCTATCATTTGTTTTTAAATTTTAAATTTGTTTTCATTCCTTTAACTGCATTACCCTCTTATTTTTCATCTCATTCATCAATTCATGACTGGCTCACAACGGCTATCATGTTCACTTGCCTCTGATCTTGTTAAAACACTTGACAATGTCTCGGCCTTGTCTTTTATGTGTTGGTCTTGTCCTGTTCTGTCCCGTCGTCCAATATTTAAATCTGTTCTTATGTAAGGGGGGTCATGCTCAAATTCTCCAGACTATTATGGCCTCTCCTGCGTTTGAGTGTATGCCATTACAATATCTGTACATTTTATTCATTAAAGATGCAAACTATGTATTTTTCTTAAATATCTGAAATGAAAATTTGAAACGTACAGACTGAATGAAAATGCTAACAAAACTAATTGGATTGCATGAACTGAACACAAAAAGAAACTTGTAATTTTTCACCAGGTCCATTATCTTAAGAATCAAAAAGAACCCAAATTGAAAACAACAGAATTACTTCAATACTCTAATTCTAAACAATGACCAAGCAGTTGCAAAAACTGACACAACAGTGAATTGCGCTAAAAATGGAAACAATTTTGTGATCAGATGTAATGGAATTGGAAATTTCAGCAGGTAGAGGCGGAACAATCTCCGCAAGACAGCACCAGAACCCCGTTGAACAGCGTGCGTAGCAATGCACTGAATGCTTCCCCCATCACATGGTGGATACACACACGATTGATGGTAAGTGACATCACCATTAATTTCATTAGCTTTGAAAACACTCAGTCTGCAACTGATTGGTCAATGACATGTTTTTAGAGCAGAGTATTGAAGTTCCTGTGGGCAATTGTGATTCCTTTTGATGGGCAGGATTTAAGAGATGACCTTTGGTGAAAAAATTCTAAGAGGTCTTTTTGTGTCCAGTTTACATTTGCAGCGGGGTTCGTTTGCGGAGATACACTCCCAAAAAAGTTGATAAAGAGTCACAGCTCTTAATGTTGAGAAAATCTTAGCCAAAGATGAGTAACCTTACACAAAGCTGATTATATTTTACCCAACAATGACTAAGATTTAGTCAACAATGAGTAAGGTTTCTCTCAACTTTGACTAAGATTTTTACTCAACATTAAGAGCTGTGTCATTTTACTCAACCAATGAATAAAAACCATAATTTTTTACATTGTAGACCATTCATGACTCAACTATTGTTACAACCCATGGCATAATCATAGCAAAAACACCATTGACCGATTTTATTCTCTAATTGTTAATTGCATACCAACTAATGGCTTGTTTTAGGCTTCATTAATTTACAAAACCAGATTCCACTTTATTTGTAACTTATAGTGATAGTGGGTCATGTAGGTATAGCTGTAGAGCTGGAGATATAAGATTGCTAATCATGCTCTTTTTTAGAAGGGAAGTGTTTCCGTAGCGGTATACGGCTACCTAACCCCGGGTTTCCGTAGCCGTATACGGCTCTATAACAGAACGGGGCTTTGTGGTTAGGAAGCCGTATACGGCTACGGAGGGTGTCCACAGTGGATCGGTTATATAGCCGGACACAATCATGCGTGACGAACCATCCATGCCCTAACTCATGTACTAACCGTGAGTGCAACAAGAAGTTCACATACAGGTGTCTCTAAAAATCGAAAGTAATGATTTTGCCCTGAATGTAAAGCTTTCCATAAAAATATCCTCATCTAGAAGGATAAGCCTGAGAACTGTTTCCTTTGATACAAAAATTGTGGCAATTTACTAATTTTCGTAAGCAGCAAATAAAATTTCAGACATTCCTTTTCTCGCTGTCTTATAGGCAATTATTAAGGTGGAATTACCCTTCAGAGGGCTGAAAATAAAATCTACAAATTGAAACTGAGAAGAAATTACCTTTATCTTGCTTTTTGTGTGACGACATCGGAGCTTCCGTTCAAAAAGTTTATATCGAAAATGTCACTTCGCAAACCGAAATCTCTAATCAATTTCATTATGTATTTTTTTGTTTTTCTCAAGCTGCGATATTTTATTTTTTCCACTTAAGTTTGAGAAGTTACATTTGATCATACCCGTTGAACGAGCTCCGATTTGTCGTCAAACAAAAAGCAATAAAATGTAATTTCTTTTCTTCCTCGGTGTCAATATGTAGTTAATATTTTAGCCCTCTGAATGGGTAATTCCACCTTAATGACCTTATAAATTGTCTATAAGAGCAATCGATATTGATAAAACCAGAGACGAATTTAACTAAATATATATCGTCTCAGATAAAACAAAATAAATAAAGTAAAGATTAAGGAATAAAGAGAAACAAAATATAATCATTAAAAGGACCAAATAAAAAATACATATATAAATAAGAAATGAAAGTAAATCATAAATAAAAAATGCTGTCATTCCGACCCGACGCCTTTTTCTGCATAACGGAAAGAGTACCGACGCTTTAATTTTCACAGTTCCAGAATTTTTTTTCTTTCAGGATTTTCAACATGTAAATTCTCCAAATAGCGTATTCAAACAGTTTTTCACATAAATTTTTGGACACAAAAAATGAAGTTTTAAAAAATCCTTTATAAAAATACAAACCTTTTTTAAACGGTTCTTACCGACACTAGTACGGTACAAAAAGTAATTTTGCCTACTCTTTATAAAGGCCCTAAATGTTTTAAAACTATTCACTCATATTTTTTAGCCTATGAAAGAAATTATGGAATATTGTCACTCTCATACCCTACCCTACAAAACGCCGACCCCTCACAGCCACTTACATTCGATGGGCACTTGGAAAAGAATTTTTGTCGACTCTACAAATTCGAAGGAGACACACAAAAAATAATCAGAACAAAAAAAAACAAACGGATTTTGTTTATGGGCTCAAATGGCTTAAACTGAAGCGGACTACTGGGATATATACAGTTTTGACGTAAAGAATACATCTCCACATAACTTGGTGTTTAAATCCAACTTAAATCCATCTCTAAGCTATATTCTGTAGTGTCTTTTGTTTGCAGAGCTAAATACTTATTTTCTTTCTTTTTGAAATCTGCCAATTTGCAGTTTTTACCCGCAGGAATAGATCGTACATTTACCGAGATGTTTCCCAAAATTCCAAACTGCTTCAAAAATAAGATGCAATATTCATCACATATTTTTTCAATAAAATAACTTCTGATGATCGTTGGAATGCACGTATCAAGCTGCCATCGATTCCAGTCTATTGACAAGCTGATTGATATGCACTTAAAACCTAGCCATAACACCAACTCACACAGTCGTGGGTTTTGAGCGATACCATGTCGGCTTCACAAGCGAATACTTTTGGTTATTCTACAAATACAGGTGGCAAGTGCAAAAATTCTTGAAACGTACGAGTACGGGTAAAAAATGTTTTCAAAGAAAAAAAAAAAAAAAAAAAAAAAAAAAAAAAAACACCAACTAAAAAAAAAAAAAAAAGAAAAAAAAGGGAACAAACATTTCATTTGAATCTGTGTCGTTGTTGCCTGTCTTAATACAATGCACATTGTTTTTCGTAAAGAGAACGTGCATTTTTGAGTCGAATTGCTCAGACCAAACACCTCTTTCCAGACCGTCTGCGCGCTGGCTGAAACATTTAATTAGTACGATGTCGCTTAAGATGGTGCTTAGCGGCTACGGCCGAACACCTCCCCGTGCTTTATTTAACCGGTATATCGGCTCTGTCCGAGAACCGCCCTGGGTTAGGTCGGCTCGTATACGCTACCGAAACACACTTCGTTTTTATAAACCTTGCCCCTCCCTATTCTAATACTAACTCCTTTATTATCCATAGAGCAGTATTCTTTAAGCACTCATGCACAGAACTAGTAGATTATTTTGAATGTTTTTTCTTGTTTTTCGCGTGAAATGTATATTCGGCGCTCTTTCACGCTCACTTCAAATTTGAATTATATACAATGCACAGCGCAGCACCCAACGCTCTTGAACAGTTCACTTGCCATGGTACGCAATAATACCAAGACCAGAACGTTCATTTGCACAAAATCGCAAGTATGGCTTACGAACCGGTGTAGAAGTAATTATAGTCCGCCGTACTCATAGTCCGGCTACAACGTTAAAGAATAAGGCACTCGGTTGAGTTGACTCTTCACGCAACATTAGTTTCACGCTTTATTCCGTTATCGTCTATGGAGCCCGGACTATGGTTCCGGCGGAAAATAATTACTTTCGCACCGTGAAAGAATCAGATTAACACTCCCTCCAGAGTCTATACCTTTAAAAAATAGAAATCTTATTTCTATACGCAACTAAAACGCCAGTCGGTCCTACAATTGTCTATTATAAAATCTATGGTGTTAATAACCCCTATTTGACCTATACAAATAGATGCGATACATAGAACGTAATGAATAATTATTAGCTTGTAATCTACTACTCTTTATCCAAATTCGATTGGTGGATTCATACTGGTAAATAACATGAGAAACAGAGGTAAGTCCAGCCCCCGCTTCAAAAGTATAGAATCTGCAGGAATATCAAAAAAGGTTGGCATTGACAAGTACAATAACTACAATATCTTTGTTGGAATCTGGTGAAAACGGCATTGAAAACAAAGTTGATATGACAAAATGGCCGCCATCTACAGAAAAAAAGGTGAAAAACCACTTTGCACACACGTAAGTCCATGGCACTTTGTTGGCAATCACCAATTATATCAAAGCTTGATACATTCAAACATTGAACAATGCACCCCCTCATGGGACTTGGTATTTATTATTAAACTCTTCTGTAATTAAAAAAAGCTTTCCTCACTTAAAAATTGCCATATTTTTTAGAGCTAAACACTGAGCTAAAGCGCTCGTGCTCACAGTGGCCCGTTAGTTATTGATGCATGCAAGCTAAGTGTGATTATATCCCCGAATGCACTCAACTCATGCCGTATCCTATACATTGGTGAGTATTAAAATACTCACCAAATCAATAGCCTAAATATGAAGGGCGCTATTACCATTGAGACATTTTAAGACCCCCCATCATAACCAAATACCTACCATGAATACCTAAATTATTACTGGGCCTGGAAATGCATAGACCAATTATCACCAAGCGCTTATGCAGTACTGGTCCGACACAGTAAAGAGTGGTCCAAAAAAGTTTACAATTTTTTTCTTATGCAAATTTATCAAATGTGGGTAGACATATCAAAATTGTTTGAGGATATTTATTAACTACAATATCTTTGATGGAATCTGGTGAAAACGGCATTGAAAACAAAGTTGAAATGACAAAATGGCCGCCATCTAGAGAAAAAAAAGGTGAAAAACCACTTTGCACACACGTATAGCACTTTGTTGGCAAATCACCAATTATATCAAAGATTGATACATTCCTCACTTAAAAAATGCCATATTTTTTAGAGCTAAACACTGAGCTACAGCTTCAAAAGTGATGATAAAAGTGACTGACAAGAAAAGAATGCAAGCCCCTTTTAATTTAAAATTCTCTCCAATTGAAATCAACTTAGTTACTTTGTAATGGACATTTGAAAGTGTATTCAAGTGATTCAAGTGTACGTCTCTTTGGTTCAGTTTCATGATTAAAATATTCTCTCCTTCATTTTCAAAGGGTAAACACCTCACGCAAACTTGAAAGATGGTCAGTATAGTTTGTTACTTGAGTAGGCCTACAGGTCACGCAATTGTATTGATTATTGTTAACCACGATTGCCCACACTGTTAAAAATAAACCTGTAAAAAACAGGCATTTGACTGGCAGCTGGGACTCACTACATGCAGAACGTAAAATAACTGGAGCGTAAAAATACGAAGCCATTGCAGGGAACGTAAAATAACGGCGTTAAATCTCAGTCTCAACGTTATTGTTGGTTTTTGACTTGTTTAAACAATATTAGGAATTAAAAACGTTTTTACAATCCTCTGACCAATTTTCACGTTTTCCGCTTAGCTTATGGCATCATACAAACGTTTCTTTATGTTACCACCGTGGTTGTAAAAAAAGTTATTTTCAGGCAACAATTTTGAGAAAACAAGGCAACAAACAAGGGAAAAACGTGAAGAAATTAAAGCTTTAAACCATTTTATTACCTTTGTTTTATAGGTAATGACATTCTAATGTCACCAATTACTTATAATCACCATATGAATAAATTTAATACATGTACCTTACATAGATTCGAACCAGGGCCTTAAGATTACAAGTCCTAAACCTTATCCACTACACTACATGACTTTACTGATAGCAGATGCTAAAATTAAATATATATATGTGTATACTACTTTTTTCAAATTAAACTAAATATAATACAAAAAGGAGGAAAAGAGTTTTTTAAACTATTTTTAAAAATGATAGGGGAAAATAAGATTTTGAATTTACTTACGACGTTATTTAACACATTTTATAGGTAAAACGATTTTCATAGTTCGTATTCATACATTAAAAACAAGTAAGTTACAAAAGAACGTAATATTACGGAAAATATAATAACGGTCAGCGTATAAATACTACTTTTTTTTCAAAATGTGTAGTATTATTTTTTAGCCACTGTTTATTTACATTTTTCTGCTTCCAAATTGTAATTTTATGTTAGGTATAGGTAATAAAGCATGAAGATTATTGAATAATTGGGGTTCACCGTAATTTAAAAGGTAAAGTCTGGTAAAATTAGGAACATTTTTAACAGTGTGGGATTAAACCATTTTCAAACAAAAGAATATTTTACAGATCAGAGTGAATGTATTATCATGCATTGAACTAATCAATATATTATTTTTCAGTGAAAGCACCAGAAATTATTATGTTGTGGGTGAAATGAGGGACTCACTCTCAGGGGGACAATAATCATGAAATTCGTGGAAATTTGCGGAATATGACTGCTGAAACTAATGTAACAGCCATACAAGTCTGTTAAAGGACAAATGTGTGGACAACACTCTAATGTGGAGGGACATTTTACCCTTCCCCTATTCCCCACTGCCTCCAAGATGCGGGGGGGGGGGATATGATGAAGCAAGCAGTGTTCAACAAAGAGCAATAAAGGAAAGGATGGTTGTTTCAAAGGTCTCAGGTTACATTCAAAGCTATTCAACAAGGGTGTTTTATGGTTCTACCTTCTGCTGAAACCCGGAGTAAAGCTGAGACAACAAGACTGATTGGAATTGAATTTTCCAATGCTACATGTATTTATTAGCAATTGCGACATTATAAAGTTATAAATTATGTTATATCACAAAAAGCAGCACTATATTTTATTTTAATTTTCAATAAAGAATGTCTTGAAGGTGATTTTCAATGGCAACTTTGTTGATATCAGGATAGCCGAAACTGGCACAACAGGTTTTTCACCTGTCTCAGATAATTAGCCATAACTCCCGAACCAGACCCCCAAATTACACCAACTAAAAATCTCATGAAAGCTGGAACACTCCTAAAAAGAATCAGTAAAACTCCAGTTGAGATGAACTTAAATTGTTGGCCAAAAAAATAATCTTTGATTGTATAGTTTTTTGGGACGTCTGTACTCTGTATTCTTCTCCTATTGAAGATATCGTCAAGCGTTGTCAAGTCAGTGGGATGTTTTATGCAGATAATAGTCAACTTTATGTTGGTCTGAATCCCAGCCTATTATGGTCCATCTACCTGTGAACTTGAAAGTTATAGTTGATCAGCACCTCTCCTTGGTTCGTATGTGAACAACATCTGCCGTTTTGCATGCTCTTAGAAACATCGGCCATTATCCGTAAATATCTGGACCGGAAAAGCACCGGAACAATGTTCATGCATGTCTCTTCTAGCCTTGACTTCAGCAACAGTCTCTTACATAAACTTCCAGATTATCAAATAAACGAACTACATCGGCATACAAAAACTTGCTGCCCGCCATCTTTCACTTCAAAAAGCCGTTATCCATAATCCTGGTGGGCTAGGAAGATCTGGCTGCCCATTAGAGCCCCATGTCAAGAAACTACTGCTAACAAACTTAGGTTACTAATTGTCAGTGCTGAATAACCAGACACCAAGCTTTAAAAGGCCAGCCTACACGCTCTCTTCATCCAAATGTTGCTCAATCTGATAGCGGAGGAGGGTCAATACCGCACATATGGTGAAAGAGCATTTGCATAGGATATGCAGCTCTTGAACCCTGGAATCGCATCCCATTACATATTAAAAATGCCAGCACGCTGCAGCAGTTTCAAGACTGCAATCAAAAATCATTTGTTCAGCAATTGATTTTCTTTTGTAGAATTGTAGTTTTGTAAATCACAATTGTGCTTTTCTTTGTTCAGCGCATTGGGATCTGGCGACGGAAAATGCGCTCATATTATATAGTTTGTTTGGTGCGTGGATAATTTCCATATCATTGATGATTGTAAATATGTAATTCAAATGTGTATTTAGTAATTGAGATGTTGTGTAAGATGTAATTGTCGATTTTTAACTCAATCAGCCAAAACATCTGGTCCGGGAGATTACCTGAACTGGACTCACAAGCCGTCATTGCAGGGTGGACAATTAATTGCCTTGGTCAGCAGATATTCCCACCCTAACCCCTGGGTAACCATTGGCCGTGGTGAAACGAATTGTGCACAATTGTTTTAAAATTTCTTTTAGTCTTTTTGTGTACGCTGATCACGAACTGCAGCACACTGCAAAAAATCTGTAGTATAATATCACTAAATTGCTTGTGTGAACTTCTTTTAATTTTTTTTTCTTTTTGTACAGTGTGAGTCAATAACAACCCTACATTCAAGAAAGATTTTTTCTTCAAAGGTTAAACGTTAATTTGGCTTCAAGTCTGCTTTGGTTGTTTAGAGATAAACAGGCTATCAGAAGATGTTTATTGGGGTCTTTCTGACTTGGGTTCCGAAACTATGTCCATTTGCGGAGAGACCTAAAACTTTCAGTTTTTCAGTTTGGCCGATTTTAGCCATACAATGCGGAGAGACTGACACCGAACGTATACCAAACACATTTAGCAAAGACAATTCACACATGCAGATTCAGATGGTATCGATTCTTCTCGACACAAACAATATCCGTTTGAATAGAAATGGTTTCTATTGTGTAACATAATTTCAGTAAAATATCTTAAAAAAAATAATTACCATTGTTCAATCATAAAAAGTCAGTTATTGAAAACCACTCCATTTCAATGACTCAGTTCATGAACATAATGAAACTGCTCAGAAATTTTTGTTTTACATGTCTAAGGTAATTATTTAGCACAAATACAGTATACTCAGCGTCCATAAATTGCAAGAACTAAAGCTGAAGTTTTCTGTAAATAAATCGGAAATAAAACTTAAAATTCAATATCGCACTGCTGTTTTTTTCAAGCGAAATACAAAACGTTCTATGGTTTCACTTTTGCTCCCAGGTTTCGTTGTAGGTTAAAACCATGAAATCTTGTTGAACCAAAGTAAACTGTGGTCTTACACCAGCTATCTTGAATTTCGTATTTGGGAAATTGAACATTTTTTCACTCAGCATTTTCTTTTGTAATCTCTGGGATATTATTTTTATAATCCTTCAATTACTCTCTCCCACCTTCTATTGTTTAACAATAATTTGGTGTTAAATGTTTGTACTCAAATCACTGCTGAAGACCATGTTACTCTATGTAAGCGATGCATCTTTGTTTGGCTCAAAATTGGCCAAACAGGATTTTTAAGTCTCTCAGCAAAATAGGCGTAACTTCTTCCTCATAAGTCCAAATGACACCAAATGAACGTTTTCTGAAAGCCTGTTTATCCCTCTTTATAACCATAGCAAACATTTGAGCAAAAACAATTCTTAACTATTTTAATTATTTTTTATTCTGAATGTAGGGTTTTTTTTGACTCACACTGTATACCATCAATTTGCAACCATGGGTGCTTTTCATTTTCGTGGAAGCCGTGGTGGCAAGCACAAAAACGTAGGATTGCTACGAGGACTTGCATCAGAAAATCAACAATGTCGTATCAGGGTAACACAATAAATAAAAGTAACTTAATTAAGGGGGAGTATGGGATCTGAAGCAGTGAAATTTGAAATGATTTTTCTTAATTTTCCTAAATAGTGGTATATACATGTTATACATCATATTGTAGCCAGTGGCGTACCAGACCTTTACAAATGGGGGGGCTGGTGGTTCACTGCTCAATAGCCCTATATTTGCTCAATACGTGTGTCAAATTTCATTTTCATAGCGTGTAGCGTTCTCCAGTTACGTTCGTTTTCGTTTGGGATTTTTGCGTATTTTAACGAAACGAATTATAGACCTTTAGACAGAATTGAGGGCGCTTTTGATGTGAAATATGGATCTTTTTTTAAATTTCATTTTATACAGAATTATAATTATTAATGAAAAAATCATCGAAATCGGTGCATCCATTGTCCTGCAATTAATTTTTTAAAATAATTTTCTTAAATATCGCAGGGTGAGAAAACTCACCATAAAAATAACTTGCCCAGTGACATTTAATTACTTTAAATTATGGAAAAAATAATTTTAGTATTTATTTACTTCGACTTAGCCAAAATGCATTAAATGGTGTATAAATAATGGGCCGTATTCTCAAACGATGTTTAAAATAAACGGTGGTTAGGCCTAAACTGTGGTTAGCTAAACGCACTGTTTAAGAAACCGCAGGTTAAATATTTTAACAAGTCGTTTAGCTAACCACTGTATTTAAACGCCGTAAATATCATCCACCGAACTGTGACTTATCTTCGCCTATATCATTACGTATGTGCGTGAACAATATTTATATGCCAGACAATGCCTTCCGTAGTTTTAAATGCAATGCAGGAAGCCCACGGGTATTTCAAGAATGTCGCGTTACGCAAGGAGCTTTAGAATTCGTTGAATGATGTAGACAAAACCCCAGGCCTATTTAAAACTGTTTTATGTCGTTGTGCTGCACTTGCCATCATTCAATAATATAACAGATAAACACGAGCATGAAAATAGAAGCAAAGGAAAAATGGACGAGAAGAAATAAACTGAGGACTCGGAAAGAAATATAAGAAAAATAAAGGAGGTAACTGGTCTAACAACGAGTATCACATAGAGCTGAAAATATCAGGCATTTGATGAAAACGTGAAGTTAAACACGCCTTAAACTACCCCCGGACCAAGTCTAAGTTTAACAACGTTTTAGGCATGTTTAACGATGTTCGGCTAAAATTTAAACAGCGTTTAAAGTTAACCATGCTTTGAGAATTGCGTTTATTTAGCGAGCGTTTAAATTGCGATTTAACCAGTGATTAGCGTTAAACATCGTTTGAGAATACGGGCCAATATCTTTTAAAATATTTTAAATATAACCCCTTTAAATTTTTCACATGTTAAGTATAGGAGATGATGCGTTTTGGCAAATTTCGCGTACACCGCTTCACTTTGATCAGCAATATCTCGGGAACCGAATGTCCGATTGCGATCGAATAAAAAGCATTTTGTAGATTACAATCTACACAATTTAGCCATTGCATTATCTCATTTTCTTAAATGGAACGATTATTTATCATATTCAGACCCCATACCACCCCTAAGGTACGAATAGTAAACGATCTAAACCAAAATGAAGTACGCTTTGCTACCTGGAATGCCAGGTCTATCAAGGCAAAAAAAAAATCAGCTACATTGTGTGACTTTGTCATCAGCAATCAGTTTGATATCTTTGCTGAATCTTGGGTGAGTGGAGCCTGATGGCAGAGATAATGTAGCCATTGCTGATATCCAGAATACTCTACCTAATAATAAGCTTCTAAGCTTCATCACTCTCACCGCCGTCATAGAAGAGGCGGAGGTACACCTATTCTCGTTAGGGATGGTCTCCATGTAAGGATAAACGAGACCTGCGAGTTTAACTCCATGGAATACAAGAATGTCACAATATCATCATCTTCTACCTCCTTCCAACTTATTCTAATCTACAAACTCAAGTCTGATAAGAAAAATAAATTCACCTCATCAATGTTTCTAAATGAATTATCCTCTCTCCTTGCTACTTTGACCATTGGTAGTGGCCATCTGCTCCTAACTGGAGACTTTAATGAACATGTTGACGTTGCTGATGACCGGGAGGCTCAATCCTTCCTCAATATTCTAGATCTGCATGACTTGAAACAACTAGTTGTTGGCCCAACTCACATCGGGAACCGCACCCTGGATCTACTAATAACTTGGAAACAAGACAATTTTGGGAGCCATATTTCAACTCATAGTCACTTGCCGTCTTACCACTACGCTGTCAAGTGCTTCATCAAAATCAACCGACCTGAACCAAGCATTAAAACCATGCAGACTCGAAAAATTCGCAACATCAAAAGAGATATCTTCCGCTCTGATATACGATCTGCACTTCTTCGTTTTGCCTTCAGATGCTGACTGTGATTCTCTAGTTAATGAATATAATAACATCTTATCTAAGACCCTTGATGAACATGCTCCATTCGTCAATCGATCTGTAGTTCTGCGTCCTCATGCACCTTGGTATTCAGATGCTCTTCGTGCTGAGAAGAAGGAACGGCGTCGGCAAAGTTTCACAGACTGGGCTCACAGTATGCAAAGAGGCTTACAAAGATCAGTGTTCTAAATACAACTCTTTTCTTTCTAAAGCCAAGACAGAGTGTCATAGCAACCAGATTACTATATGTGATCAACGGGACCTTTTCCGTGTAATCAGTAATTTAACATCTCCCAGAGTGGAACAGCCGCTACCTACCCATGAATGTCCAAAAGATCTTGCTGACATTTTTGCAGACTTATTTTACAAGAAGATGCGCAGCAGTCTACATGATACTACTACTGCCTCTAAGTCCGTTGAACAGAGTCATGCCAAAGCACCTTCATCTACTTTTCTACAGTGTCTGAAGAGGAGGTCTGGAACCCATCATCAGCATCGATCAGTCCTGCACCCTTGACTCCCATTTTACGTGCTGTCTCTTAAACTATGTCCTAGATGATCTGTTACCAGTCAATACAAGGATTGCCAACTTTTCTTGTCTTCGGGCGTATTTCCCCAAGCTCTCAAGCATGCAACTGTCATCTCCCCGCTGCTGAAAACATCCTGGCTTGGACTCCAATATCCTCTCAATTATCGCCCTATATCCAATCTTGCATTTCTCGGAAAGGTGAATTAAAGAATAACAGTGTGATCAGTTGCGTTAATCTTATCTGATAATGATCATCCATGTTCCGAATGCAGTCGGCAATCCACCGGCAATATCACTGAAGACTGCCTGTTACGGGTTCAAAGAATGACATCCTTGACTTGCTTTCTGACAACAAAAGAGGCTGTGCCTAGTGGTTACTACTACTGGACTTCATCGCCGCCTTCGCTTACAATAAACCACTCTTACAGACCTATCATTGATTTGAAAAATATTTGAAATTCTGCGGAATCGCTTCAAAGTGAAGGATCAGTCTGTAGAATTACATAAGTTACCGTTTTCAACTGAAGAATTTGACAGAAAAGGAAGAAACGGCAGTGTTCAAATACGAATTCCCCATTTCATTACGTGTTGTAGTCAGTTGTCCGAACGGACCGTAATATGACCTAAAATTTCCGGATTCTGTCCTTATTAGTTTGCTTCTGGTATAATCATTTGGGCAGGTCTGTTTCGGATACTTTTACTTGTTTAACCTACTGCAAAATCTGATGTTTGATGATTTTTTCGATTTTCTCCTGATTTAGCAAATCACTGAATGTGTCCCTTTACAACAGCTCCACTATCAGAAGTAACTTTTTGAAGATGTTCACGTTATTTGGCTGCCATATTGATTACGTCATGTTACAGTTTTAAAGTATCAGAAATACATTTATTCTGTCTAACAACATAACCTAGTACTTCGTGTCTATTTTTTATCGGCAGTATTTGATATGTTATAGGGCCATATTTTAAAAATCCTGTCATTGGCTGCCATTTTGAATTTGAGTATGACTTAAAGTTACAAGTGGCCATACACTTGTTCACTTGATCCGATAGTCTATCTAGTAAGTCCATAGTTTTGATAATATAGGGTTTGAATGGTAATTATCATTTATAGCGACGCCAATCTTGGATTTTTCAAACGCCCAAGGATGCCAGGTGGCACGCCGGAAGATTCTTATTCTACACAACCAATCTCTCATTTTCAGCAAAAAAAATTAGTATCTACTCACTGTACGGTCACATGAACGTTTGAAATATTCGCTCAGTCAGCAACCATTTTTCAAGTCACGTCGAAGACCTTCCTATTTCCTGATGCTTATCCTGTGTCTGTTTGAACTGTTGCAGTTCACTCACAATTATAAATATTGTATTTTCCCCTTTCTTACTTAGGCGTTCACGCCTAGGTTTGTTTTCGAGCTGTATTTTACAAGACGGCCGTCCACCGTCTTGTTCTGTTTTTTGATGCGTTCTTTCTTTCTTACAAGGCGGCCTTTCAGCGCCTTGTTCTGTTTCTGATGCGTTCTTCTTCTTTCTTCAATCAACACTTTAACATCGTCTACCTTAGTCATTGTTTGACGATTTTGACTAATTTCTACCATTGACCGCTGACCCGTCCCTTTATGTCGTATGACATTGACCCCTGTCCTGACCGTTGACCTGGCCACAGGCGATCAAATATTAATTTTTTGTTACAATTATCTTCTTCTACAGCATTACGACGCCGATATCAAAACCAACTGGTTCAGAGGAACTGCTGACCCAATGTTCATATAGGGTGTTCAGATAGGAGTCAAAGGTCATAAGGGTCATTTCCCTGGTTTTAAACCCAAAAATTGTGAATATTCAAAAATCGCTGTCCTTACAATTGCTTATCAGGTGAACTCATTAGAGCACATGTATGTTACTATCCAGGGTCTTTCGGACTGTCCACAGTTTCAGGATCAAAGGTCATCAATGGTCACTATCCGTCAAAACCCAAATATTCCAAAATTTCAAAATTTTTATCTCAAATCCAACATAGACAGTGACCTAACTTGCAAGTAGCATTCATGTTACTGGTGTATGCAAGGTAGTTTTGTTTTGGAGGTCCAAAGGTTCTTTAAGGTCATTTCCGGTTTAAGGTCAATAATTTTTAAGAATTTTATCTCCAGAACTAACCTAGGTAGAATATTTTTATTTTGCCATTGGAACAATGCATTTTTGTTGTGTACCGATGTTTTTTTTATACCCGGATCAAAGGTCATATAGGGGGTCAAAAGGTCCATCTGCCAAAACAAATGCCTATGCTAAAAATAAGACCAATTGGCTATATCTCGCCGTAGAGGACAGCATAGCCCCTTACTTACTACAGTGATGTAACATATCCTGGGATATATTAGAGTAGAGTCCTATGAATAGTCTCCCCCAAAGTCAAAGTTCAAGGTCAAAGGTCAAAATTTCAAACAAGCTCCGATTTTGTTTGACTGAAATTTTGACAGGACATAATCGCAGGGATATCGTAAATACAGAAAAATTACAGTTGACCCTATTCGTGTCCCTGGGGTCACGTTATAGAGGTGCACGGTCCAACAGGCGTCAATATGTAATTTGTTTGTTACAAATTATCTTCTTCTACAGCATTACGCCGATATCAACCAACTGGTTCAGAGGAACCACTGACCCCTTGCTTTCATATAGGTTGGTTCAGGGATAAGGAGTCAAAGGTCATTAAGGGTGTCCATTTCCGGTTTGAAAGCAAAAAAAATTGTGAAAAATATTCACAAAATTGCTGCTGTCCTTACAAATTACGTAATATCAAGAGTGACGTCATTAGAGCACATGTAATTGGTTTGCTAGCCATGGTCCTTCGGTTGTGTTTCCACAGCTTTCAGGGATCAAAGGTCATTAAAGGGGGTCACTCCGGTCAAAACCCAAACTATTTACAAAATTTTCAATTTTGGTTTGGGTATCTGGGCAAAACCCAAAGCACTTACATTACCAACTTGCAGATATGCATCTCATGTTACCTGGTGTATGTAAGTTATTTTTATATTTGGATGTCAAAGGTCCATTTAGAAAGGTCATTTCCCGGGTGTAAGGTAAATAATTTCAAGAATTTTTATCTCCAGAACTAAGCATAGTAGAATTTTTTTTATTTGCATTGGAACAATGCAATTTTTGTTGTGGTACACACGATTTTTTTTTTTATACTCGGGATCAAAGGTCATTTAAGGGGTTACAAAAATGTCAATTTTGCCAAAAAAAATGCTAAAATAAAGACCAAATTGGATTTATCTTTGCCTAAAGATGACAGATAAAGCCCGTCATACTTACAGTGATGTAACATTTATAGTAGAAGAGGTCTATTATGTCTCGACCACCCTAGTCAAAGTTCACGGTCAAGGCAAATCTACAAACAAGCTCCGATTGAGCTGAAACTTTGGTCAGGGATAATCCTTGTGGCATCATAAATACAGAACAAGTACAGTTGACCCCATCCGTGACCCAGGGGTCGCGTTATAGGGGTGAAAAGGTCATATCCCTGACATGCTTGGATTGAGTTGAAACTCAATAATATTGATCCTTGTAAAGTTGTTAACACGTAAAAATACATTTAATGACATTTTGGTGAAGTTACAGGGTCAAAAGGTCAAGTCACCTCAAGGGGTCATTAAGGGATCACCATCCATTCCCAATACGGCCGTTTTTTTTTTTTTTTTTTTTCACAGCCGATTGCAATCGACTGTGTTCTGTTTTACTAGCGTGTTTCTTCTTCTTTCTTTCTTCTGTCAATGTGCTTATAGCTCAGTAGTGCCTTGACCAATAGTGACCAGGTTTGCACCAAATGACCGCTCAGCGAATCATCACCTGCCATATGACTTTGACCCCCATCTGACCTTTGACCTCCTCACAGGGTTCAAATATGTCATTTAATTCGGAAAAATATCTTCTTTTACAGGATTATACCGATATCAACTAAACTTGTTCAGAGGAACCACCGACCCTTGCTTCATATAGGGTGTTCAAGAATAAGGTGTCAAAGGTCATTAAGGGGGTCATTTCCGGTCTGAAAGCCAAAATATGCCATTTAATTGGCAAAAATATCTTCTTCTACAGGATTATGCCGATATCAACTAAACTTGTTCAGAGGAACCAATGACCCATGCTACATATAGGGTGTTCAGGAATAAGCAGTCAAAGGTCATTAAGGGTCACTTCCGGTCAAAAACCAAATATATTTAAGACATTCAAAAATTTTTATCTCAAAATGTAAACATAGCAGAGTAACATGACCTTCAGATCTGCATGCATGTTAGCCAATGTATGCAAGGTATTTTTATTTTTGAGGGTCAAAGGTCATTTACAGGTCATTTCCGGTTTTGAGCTAAATAAATTTAAGAATTTTTATCTCCAGAACTAAGCTAATCAGATTTTTTTTATTTAAACTGGAACAATGCATTTTTGTTGTGTACCTCAGGTTTTTTTATACCAGGATCAAAGGTCATTAAGGGGGTCAAAAGGTCAATTTTGCCAAAAAATGCTAAAAATAAGACCAAATTGGCTATGTCTCAGCCTATGGAGGACAGATAAAGCCCGTTATTGCTACAGTGATGTAACATTAATGGTAGGAGAGGTCTATGGTAGTCTCGACCCCAAAGGTTAAAGTTCAAGGTCAAAGGTCAAAATCTACAACAAGCTCCGAATGAGCTAAGTTTTAAGAATTTTTATCTCCAGAACTAAGCATAGTAGAATGTTTTTATTTGAACTGCAACAAGGCATTTTTGCGACGTCTATCAGGTTTTTTTTTTATATCGGGGTCAAGGGTCATTAAGGGGTCAAATGGTCAATTTTGCCAAAAAATGCTACAAATGAGACTAATGACTATTTCTCAGCCTATAGAAGACAGATAGCCCGTTAAAGGAGCTTTCCGATCCTCACGCAAGATTGGTGCTTGACATGGGGTCAAGGCATGACAATGCTTGACATGGGGTCATATTTACCATCGGCTGTTTACCAGTGGCCTATGGCCACAAACCTCTAGTTTCTTTCTTCTTCTTCTTTCTCTTCTTTCTTACAAGACGGCCATCAGGCCGTCTTGTTCTGTTTTTGATGGCTTCTTTCTTCTTTTCTCTGGCAACAATTCAAATGCTTCTGGTTTTGTCATGGTTTGACGTAGTCTACCAGACTTGCACCATAATGACCGCTGACCATCCCATTTATGACATATGACCTTGACCTGTTCTCCTCCTACATTTACATTGCATGGTAACGTGACTCATGCATGTGAAGTCAGCTTTGGACCCTTCACAAAAGTTATGGGTCGAGAGGTCAATCTGGGTCAATTAAGGGGACTTCCAGGTCTTATTGAAAATCTTCAAAAATCGTAAAAATAGCTATCTGGTATATGCAACGTTGAATGGTCACGTGACTCATACATATAAAGCAGCTTAAGACCCTTCACAAACTTTGTGCTTGGCTTGGGGGTCAAAGGTCACTATTAAGGGGGAAATACTGGTTCAAAAACACACAAAGATTCAAAAAATTTGTATCAAAAGTAAACATAGTAGAGTGACATAACCTTCAGATTTGCATTAGTGGTACCTGATGTATGCAGTTATTTTTCTTTTTGGGGGGTGGTCAAAGGTCATTTTAAGGTCAGTTCCGGTGTTAGGCTAAATAACTTCAAGAATTTTTTATTCCGAAACTTATCATAATAGATTTTAAAGTTAACTTGAGAAACAATGATTTTTGCAGGATATGAGGTTTTTTTCTATGGGGTCAAAGGTCACTAAGGGTCAAATGGTAAATTGGTTAAAAATAAACATGCTAAAAAATAAGACCAAATTGGCTATATCTCAGGCTATAGAATACGATATTAAAGGACGTTTAGTGCTGCAGTGATGTAACATAATGGTAAAAGCGGTCTATGATAGTCTCGACCAAAGGTCAAAGTTCAAGGTCAAACGGTCAAATATACAAACAAGCTCCGATTGAGCTGAATGAAATTTGTCGGGATAATCTTGTGAATCATAAATACAGAACAATACGTTGAACCCACCGGACCCAGGGGTGGTCACCTTATAGGGTGAAAAGGTCAAATCCCTGACATGCTTGGATTGAGTTGACACTCATATAGATCTTGTAAAGTTGTTAACACGTTAAAAATACATTTAATTGTAACATATGGTGAGTACAGGGGTAAAGGTCAAATCACCTCAAGGGGTCATTAAGGGGATCACCATCCATCCATACGGCCTCCCTCTGTAAATTAGATCTGTCACCAGGTCTAGTTTCTTCTGGCAGCAATGCGATCTTAGCTCAGTCATGGTTTGACATCTTCTGACCAGACTTATACCAAAGGACCGCTGCGCTCGTTCAGATTCATGTCATATGACTGACCCCCATATTGAACTTGGACTGACCACAGGCTCAAAATTAATTTAATTGCGAAAAAACATATTCTTCAATCAGGATTATGCCATCTCATCTAAAATTTTTCAGAGGAACCACGACCCATGCTTCATATAGGGGTTCAGGGAATCTGGGTTCAAAGGTCACTTAAGTGGGTCTCCAGTTGCGGTCTGAAAAACAAAATATGTCATGAATTGGCAAAAATATTTATTCTACAGTGATTATGCCGATATAACTTAAAATTATTCATAGGAACCACTGCCCAGCTACATATAGGGTGTTCATGAATAAGGAGTCAAGGTCCCATTAGGGGTCACTTCCGGTCAAAAACAAAAGATAATTTAAACATTTCAAAATTTTTATTCCAACTGTAAACACACAGAGTACCATAAACCGCAGATATGGCAGTTTTTAGCAAATGTTTGCAGGTATTTTTTATTTTGGTGGTCAAATGTCATTTACAGGTCTTTCCGGTTTTGACTAATAATTTTTAAGAATTTTTTATATCCAGAACTAAGGCAATGCAGATTTTTAAAATTTTAAACTGGAAAAATGCATTTTGGCTGTGTACATGAGGTTTTTTTTATATTGGGGTCAAAGGCATTAATAGGGTGTCAAATGGTCAAATGTGTCAAAAAAATGCGAACAATACGACCCAAATTGCTATAATTTCAGCCCTATAGTCCAGATAAAGCCCGTTATTGCTACAGTGATGTAACATTATAGTAGGGTAGGTCTATGATATTATTGACCCTCAAAGTTCAAAGTTTCAAGTCCAAATGTCAAAATTTACAAACAAGCTCCAAAAAGAAACGATGAGCTGATATTTTGTCAGGAATAATGCCATGACTCATAAATGCAAAAAAAAATACAGTTTGTACCCCATCCGTGACCCAGGGGTCACATTATAGGTTAAAGGTCAAATCCTGACATTCTTGGATTGAGTTGAAACTCACTAATAAATGATCCTTGTGCACGTTGTGAACATATAAAATACATTCATTGGTCAACAAGAATAAAAATCATTGTCAATCTATTAGTGCAGTTGTGGTCAAAGGTAATTCAATGGGTTATCAAGGCCGTTCTTGTTCGCCATGTCTCTGCGGATAGTTCTTTTTACCTTAGGCGTTCACGCCTAAGGTTTTTTCTTTCTTAACAGGTATTGAAATCGGTGTGTTCTGTTTTATAGCGTTCTTTCTGCTTCTTCTTTCTGCAATCTGCTTAAGCGCAGCAGGGCTTGACCAATAGTGACACAGGTTTGCACCAAATGACCGCTCCGTGAACCATCACCTGTCATATGACTTTGACCCCCGTCTGACCTTTGACCTCGCCACAGGGTTCAAATCATTTAATTCGCAAAAATATCTTCTTCTACAGGATTTTGCCGATATCAACTAAACTTGTTCAGAGGAACCACTGACCCATGCTTCATATAGGGTGTTCAAGAATAAGGCGTCAAAGGTCATTAAGGGGTCATTTCCGGTCTGAAAGCCAAAATATGCCATTTAATTGCCAAAAATATCTTTTTCTACAGGATTATGCCGATATCAACTAAACTTGTTCATAGGAACCACTAACCCATGCTACATATAGGGTGTTCAGGAATAAGGAGTCAAAGGTCATTAAGGGGTCACTTCCGGTCAAAAACCAAAAATATTTGAAACATTCAAAAAATTTTATCTCAAAATATAAACATAGCAGAGTGACATGACCTTCAGATATACATGTAGCTTAGGCCGATGTATGCAAAGTAGTCTTTTTATTTTGGGGGTCAAAGGTCATTTACAGGTCATTTCCGGTTTTGAGCTAAATATGTTCAAGAATTTTTATCTCCAGAACTTAGCAAAGCAGATTTTTTTAAATTGAACTGGAACAATGCATTTTTGTTGTGTACCTTAGGTTTTTTTTATATCGGGATCAAATGTCATTAAGGGGGGTCAAAGGTCATTTTTGGAAAAAATGCTAAAAAGAAGACTAAATTGACTATGTCTCAGTCTATAGAAGACAGATAAAGTCCGTTGAAGCAGCTTCAGATCCTTCCACAAAATTGTGCTCGACATGGGGTCAAAGGTCATGGGTCATATTGACCCCATCGGCTGTGTACCAGTGGCCTATGGGCCACTGAGCTCTAAGGTCTAGTTTCTTCTTTCTTTCTTCCAACACTTTTCAAAATGCTTCTTCTCTCACATGCTTCACCCAATTGCAACTAGATTCAGTCACAAGAACCCCTGACCCAACCCTCATATAGGGTGTTCATAGTTTGACCATAGAGGTCACGTAGGGTCAATAGCGGTCACTGTCGCGCTAACACCCTTTTTTCTTCTTCTCCCACAGGTCGCATGTGCTATCGACGTCGTTCGGTCACAGTGATTTTGAACCCAAGGTCATTTAGGGGCCAAAAAGGGGCAGTCTCTCTAACCCCTCTTAATATTTCAAAATGCTACTGGTATTACACAGTTGGCTTGATCTTAACCAAACTTCATCAGAATAACACTTGACCCGAGTGTCATACAAGGTGTTCACAATTTGGGGTCAAAGGTCACGCAGGGGTCATTACAGGTCAGTCGCTCTTACCCTCCTTTTTACCGTTTCTGCCACAAATCAATTCCTATAATCACTAGACTTGGTCAGAAGAACCGCTGACACAAGGCCCATATGACGTATACAGAGATCGGGTCAAAGGTCACACTAGACTTGGTCAGAACATGCCCTGACCCAAAGCCCATATGAGAGTGTTCACAGATTTGGGTGAAAGGTCATGTGGGCCCAATGTCAAACGCCTAAGGTTAGTGCTTCTTTGGAAGCACCAGTAGTACATGTCTAGTTTTTCTTGTTCTCTACCTTCACCCAATCCAGTTGCCTAGGATAGTTGTTTTCATCAGATTAGGTAGGGTAGAGGCATCTGAATCCAGAAAAGATCAAGACTTAACCGATGTCGATGTGGGGTACATACACACAGATCCTCACAGCTGACGATTCAGGTGTATCCCCATATGTTCTTAGTATGGGAGGCAACTGGGTTGTCTTTCTCTTCTATCTGTTGGTCACAATACATATATGTTTGAATTTCTACTTAAATTCCATCTTAAGTTATTTTGAAATTGTGTATAATTGATGTATAGATTGTTGTTTTAACATTAGAATGGTATCCATTGTTTTTGTATTTGTCGTATTGATAATGATATAATTGCTCCTTTCTATGTGAAGCGCCTAGAGGCCTCTGCGTTAGGCGCAACATCAAGATTGTTATTATTATTATTATATTATTACTATGATTATTATTATTATTATAATTATTAGCCCTAACTCCCTCTCTGTTACTAGCCAATAGCCCGGGAGAGAGTGAATGAATAGTGGGAGAGGGGAAGGAGGAAGTAGGCAATTTGGGGCAGTCTCGAACCAGAGGCACTTCGGGAACCAAGCCTATCACGGGGGAGACCACGATATGACGGTGTCGATAATCCGGCCAGCGATTTAGTGCCCATATGTCTTCGTTTGATGACGCAGTCGTTACATCCGGGACTTCGTGCATTTTTTTCTCACTCAGTGCTGTGGTCTTCTGCAGGGAGTGAGCCGTTAGAGCTAATCGAGGAGTCAGAACTACTTCTGCACAAAACGATAGCTACTGCCAAAAGAATGTGTAGCCATCTCACGACAAAATCATCAAAATGCATCATTTAAACAACATAAGTTTTATACTAGAAGGTTTCTTAACATTTTAAGCGTCGTTATTTTTACAATATCATATACTTGCCCGTAAGAATACTTCACAATTATTGCTTGCGCCCGGAGCTATAAGAGATTACTTTCAGAGAGACACCTGCGATTTTCCAATGGTGCGAACGAGGATGAGCTATTAACATATTTGAGATGTTTTCAGATACATACATTTGTGGCATACTGCTTGAAATATAAACAATAACAATCGCTGATTGACCAATAATTATGAATAGGATTTCAATGTTACTCCTTTTTTGATAACGATAACATATTAATGACTTAATACTTGTTGATTTGAACAAGGCAGGCGGGGTAGGACACGATCTGCTCGATTTGGGCATTGGGGATTTCCAAACGGTAATTTGGGGAACTGCTGCGGACAAGATAGCTCAATCAGGTAAGCGCTCGACTCCGGTGTATGCTCATCCAGGCGTATAGGCGTGCGTTCGAGCCCTGTGAGATTCCGCTGTCTTGTAATTTCCCTGGACAAGAAACTAACCGCTTATTTGTCCCGATTTACCCATGCGATATTTGGGAAGCTGGTCCCGGCTGCGATGGTTATCTCGATGTATGTTTGCTGATAAGGGAAAGCGCTGATCCCGATCTGCTGCATCCCTTGAAATGATGCTAAATAGTTTATGGTATGGTTGGGCCACAGTGATCAGCGGCCATTTGTGAAAGCGCTTAGAGGCCAATAGCATAAGGCGCTATATAAATCTCTGCTATTATTATTATTATTATTATTTACTATGGCAGTCTCGGTCCCAGTGACATTAAAAATTCATCTCTTAAACCTTTGTTCAAAAGATCTTAGTAATATCATGATAAATTAAGAAAAAATTATTGGCTTAAAAATCCGTCGGGGTTAGTCGGATTAACCCGCTGCAAAATAGTGTAATTTCCAATAACGGTCATTTAGATTTAAATATTCGTGACAGGCCTAGTCTTTAGTCAAGTCTTGTGTAACCGTTCGATATGCGTAAGAGCGCCCTCCTACCGTTAAGTCTTTGAAACAGACTAGCACCCGGAAGTTGATGCCGTTTTTGAATTTGCTGTGCTGTTAGGTTGGCATGTCCTACCCCCCTCCCCCCCCCCCCCCCGGAACAAGGCTTGTGGCCAGGTTGGTGGCGCTATACCTCAACATTGTCTATGGCCTCAGACTATGGCGGCCAAGACTCTTTCAATATAGCAACTTATCAAAACGAACCAAACATCACTTTGACTTTGACAGATGTACTCTGCAGCTCCTCGACAGTAGAGTGAGTGCGCTAGACGTTAGTTAGACGCTGGAGGGTAGGTTTCTCAGATACTTGGTTGTTTCTTCTTTAAATGCTTCAGTTGTAGTGATATGACAAGGATTTCAGGTAGACAGTTCCATTCGGGTTTATTGTACATCAAGCCCGTGCGCGAGTTCACATTGGTGTGTTAACACCAAGTGGGTCTATGTCTTGTACTGTACAAAGGATCAGTCCTTTGCTGACATACCGTATGTCGCACCTGTAGAGAAGGCGATAAAAGATTGCATTACCCTAAACCACGGCACGTCTATCGTGCGAGCGGGGTCTGAGGTGATTGGCTAATTAGTGTCTTCAATGAATAAAAGCTTATCTAATCATCTAACACTGAATACTAAGAAATGCAAGTTCACGATTTTGGTACAAAACATACATTAAGTAACTTTCACGATATATCACGCACAATGGTAAATATCATCATTATAGAAAGAGTTGGTAATTTTAAGTACTTGGGCGTCATATTTGATCCACTTTACTCTCGAAGTGAGCACACTGACTGCAGTTGCTATTCGCAGAGTTATCACTCCCAATATGTAGGGGTTTTCACACTTTGATTACTGGAGTTTTGTTTGGTCAAACTGCAATGTCAAGCATTCCCAGTCTCTCCAAATTCTGCAAAATAAACTCGCTTGTGTTCTTTTTATCTGCTGATATAAAAATAAGGACACCGAATACTGATTGAGGTATGCTCAAACTGTGGTAAACTAGAGATCTTAAAATTACCTTACTTTAATGGTTTCAAGTGTCTTAAACATGATGTACCATCTTCACTTTCACCAGAATACATTTTCACTTCTGCTATTCACTCTCACTGTACTTATAAGTCGTTAACTCTCGTCTACTCGGGGAGGAGGGGGTGTTGCAACCCCTCGAGTTTTGTTTTCTCCCAGTGCAAAGAAATGCGTGATTGTGTCGCAAAATGTCACTTTAGTTGGGGGTAGGATAAGCTGCCAAAGTTGAGGTTTAGGTCATGTTATTGAGCTAACACTTAATTTTGTAAAAGTTAAATTTGTGTCTTTCTTTCTTATTTTGGCCAAAAGTCATATGAGAGTCTTATAAGAGACAAGTAGTGTATTACAGAAGTTAATTACCCTTAATAAATAAGATTTTCTACTATTACTACTCCAACACACACGCCATCCAGTCTCATATATTTGAACAAGACCCTTACATGGGACCTCAGGGGTCAAGATTACGTACGAATGGATCATGAGAGGGTCTTAGGGTTATACGTGCATGCCACATTTGGGATCCCTATATAGCAAGCCCATAGATGCTACTTAAACACCTCTGGGGTCAAGATTACAAATGGATCATGGGGTGAGGGCGTATGGCTATGTACCTGCCAAGTTTGGGGTTCCTGGAGATGAGAATCATACTTCTTACACACATTTTGGTCGTGTTATTCACATAATGGCCTTGAAAAATACCTGAACATCCTTAGCTCATCAAAAAGAGTAGAAGGTAGATAACCCTGGGCTCCCTCATGATCCATTGGTAGTCTGAACCCCAGAGATCAAGGGTGTCAAAGGTCATATGAAACGTACCTGGCACAATTACACTATACCCTTCCCACCTACTCTTTATCATTCAACTTTATCAACAAAAACGAAGGGGAGCGAGTAGCGCAGCGGTTCTTCCCTCGCTTTACACCACTGAGGTCCCAGTGATCTGTTACATATTTTTGAATAATATCTCTTTGTAGATCATGGGTTAAAACAATTCAGGGTAGTCATCGGGTCGTGGAGCCGAATATTTTGTTCGTATTAAAATATATTTTTAAAAGGTTGTTCGATTTTTTTTTTGTGTTGCCTTGGTTAACACTTAGATGATCAATCAAGCCTATACGGAATAAAGCCCTTAAACACCATTCAACTCTATACATACGTCATGCAGAAATTACATGAAGGAATAACCTTCTTTTAAATTCGAAATATTTTCACAATGGATATTGATCCCTCCAATAATGTGAATTAAAAGCAAATATGATAAAAAAATAATCATATCATACATGTACATGATGATAAATAGCCTACAGACCGCATCAAATATCAAATTTAATCAAGTTCATTTGAGAAGATATTACAAAAATGTGAATGGGAATTTTAAAAAGTGGCTTGTCTATTTTATTTCGCCTAATTTCAGCTTTAATTTGACACCGTCCTTACACGACTTATTTGCAATGGGAAGGTGGTTAGAAAAAAGTTCAATTAGACCGCTAAATTATTTATGTGCATAATTAAAATTATGCACATAAATTAACGATGCAATAAAAAATTACAAATTTGCTTTGACAGAATTGTGCGGTACAACAACACTTGACATTCCAGGAATTCTAATGATAATATCGTGAAGTAATTTTAATGCATTTCTTTAAATGATGATGATAAAATACCTGAAAAAGTGTGTCATTCTGAAGATCAAAGTCCAACTGAAAAATGTTGTGAATTTCAGAAGTTTATCTCACTAAACTACGACATGACAACCAGATTGATTTCAAATGCACTTTTGGGCATTGCACTGTAGACCATAGGTAGATTCTAACTTCTTACTTACACACGTGTTGGTCGGGTTACTCACATTTTGGCCTTGAATATCTCTGAACATCCTTAGGTCACTAATAATAGCAGCTTCATCTCCAAACTTCAAAGGTAGATAACCCGGGGCTTCTTCATGATCCATTGCTATTCTAAACCCCAGAGGTCAAGGGTGTCAAAGGTCGTATGAAGCTATATATGAATATCTTTGAACAATGCCAGTTCTCTAAGCAGAGTAACCTCACCCGGGACCGCATCCCAGCAAAAACAAAGTAATTTATTGCTAGCTCGGTACACAATGACGTAACGATTTAACCCACCTTCGATTTTGCTTACCATTTCTGTTGCTGTACAATGGTCCATGATTTAGCTCAATTGAATAATTGTAATTTTTTACCCCTGTATTAATTGCTCCTGACAACATTATTAAAGAACCTAAAATCAGCTATGGCTTATTTATTTACGCCTTCTGGCTACACAAACCTAAAGTTCCTGGACTATATCTGTTTTAAGAAAGCGAAGACCTCGGAAAAATGTATAACGTTACATTTACTGGCATCACAGAATTGAATTCTCATATGCAATAACATGGGTCTGATTTTCATCGACTTGTACTGCAGACGTGTGCAGGGAATGCGGACAATAGCAAGCTCGTTTGCCTGTTGTATTTGTGAAAGCTCATGATAAATGACCCTGTCCAATAATTTTCACTGTGAATAATTGGACTTGGGTGACCTGCCGACTAAAGTATGATGTTTTATTCCTGTCAGTTCATTAAAGTTTTTGGAGCGTGTCGACATTCCACTCGTTCTGAGAGGTTGTATACATTACCCAATACAATAAAAAAAAAAAAAAAAAAAATGACCCTTAAAACATGGGTATAGACACCAGAATCATGCCTCTACTAGTCTCAGAGACCGAGATATAAGCAAAAATTGGCGGCCATTTTGAATTCCAAAATGGCCGCCATAGGGGAATTTAAAAAAAATGCCAACATTGATTTTCTTATTTGGTGAACCATAAGCTTTCAGAAAATGTATAGTTTTCCTAATCTCCATAAAAAGCCAACAAAATTACATAAGGAAACTGACTAATAATTGGACTTGGGTGACCTGCCGACTAAAGTATGATGTTTTATTCCTGTCAGTTCATTAAAGTTTTTGGAGCGTGTCGACATTCCACTCGTTCTGAGAGGTTGTATACATTACCCAATACAATTTGATGTGACGATACCAGATCAGATTAATAATTTTAAAAGATGTCCATTTTCTCACGAACAAAAATGCAAGGCAAATGCACTGAATAAATTCCAAACACCAAACTTTAAAAAACTCTGAAGCGTTCAACATAAGAAAGAAAATGATACAAATAAGTAATTATTACCCACCAAAGTTCTTTTACGTCACTAAGAAATATAGAAAACCTGATAAGTTTACATTTATTCATCATTTGTCTAAGTACTAAGAGTTTTGGTCACTCATAACGAACTACAATATTTAAGTGGCCTAATCCTCCTCAACGTTAAAAGGTTCACCCGGCCTCGATATTCATGACACTTTATCCTTCTTTATTTACTCTAACAAAAAAGGAATCGATACCGTTGTCTCAGGACTTTCGACATCATTCAATTGATTCTGGTTTAAAGCCAGAACCTATTCGATACAAAAAAGGGTTCATGTAAAAATGGATAAGCACCTATCAACCGTTGATACAGTGTATAAGTAATTATAGGCCGCCCGTACTCAGAGTTCGGCTACAACGGTAACGACATAGGGGCACTCGATTAAGTGGACTCTTCACGCAAATTAGTTTCAGCTTTATTCCGTTGTAGTCTATGGAGCCCGGGCTGTGGCTCCCGGACGACTATAATTACTTTCACACCGGAAAACAACGTGTTCATGGCAGGTCGAAGGTGGACTTATTCCTTTTTCTAAGCCAAGCAGTCATAGCAAGGTAAAAAACTAGGTCGTATCCTCCTGTGGTAACGCTGTGTACCTATCCCCAGTGATACCATTGATTTGGGGGTTATTTCGTGGCTTTTCCATCGTCTTGTTCCCCGAGGAGATCGTATCATCCGTTTGTGCATTGAAAAAGTTGTATATGTAAAATTCGGTTAATGGTTTTAGAAACAAATGAGTAATTAATCACAATCATTATTTCTGTTATATTGGAACATGACAGCTTAGTTGAAGCATACAACACGTGAGTGCTCTGACTGACAAGAAAGCTGGGAAACACTGTCAACATGACTGACTGCACTGTCATTATTTATAAATACAAACCCAAAGCGGCATTACCGTTGTTTCTGATGATTTGTAGGGGGTATAATAGTCTAAGTAGGTGATGCATATAGGCCTATAGTGTTTATTTTATTGTGGTTATTGTTTCCTTCTCTCCTTTAGGTCTTTTTTCACAACTCTTCTCACTGACTCTATAGCTTTCCTTGATAACTTTCCTCATTGCCTCTATTAGGCTCCCCTTTTACAAATCTCTCTGTGCCGCTCTTAGGCTTCCTTGACAACTCTTCCTCGATGATATTAGGCTTTCCTATGACAACTCTTCCTCGCTGACTATATTAGGCTTGCCTTTGAGTCGACGAAGTTTTCATCTTGAGAATTGACTTCAAGCCAAAACTCCATCCTGGTAATTTCGCACCGATATTTCAATCCGTTTGATGTGAGACCTAAACGTGTGAATTTGTAAGCCCCTTAGAGTGCCAGTGAAATTAATATTGGTTCGACCAAAATGGGACATATTTTTTGCTAAAACCTCCAAACTAAAACATCCTTAGCCCTAAGATTTCAAACGGTAAATGAGAAAAATAGTAGCTTTTTTCTGATACAAAAATAATTTGGACCACTTCCGGTAAAATTTTGAGTACCTGGGGACGAGGTTATTAGCCCGATCGGGCCATGGACCGTTCAGCTTTCCTTTGACAACTCTTCCTCACTGCCTTTATTAGGCTTACTTTGATAACTCTTCCTCACTGCCTTTTTAGGCTTTCCTTTGCCAACTCTTCCTCACGCCTTTATTAGGCTTTACTTGATAACTCTTCATCACTGCCTTTATTAGGCTTTAATTTGATAAAACTTTCATATGCCGTTTTAGGCTTTACTTTGATAACTCTCCTCACTGCTTTAAAAGGCTGTACCTTGACAACTCTTCTCACTGCTTTATAGGCTTTACTTTGATAATCTTCTCACTGCCTTTAAAAGGCTTTCCTTTGACAAAACTCTTCCTCAATGCCGTATTAGGCTTTACTTTGTAAACTCTTCATCACTGCCTTTATTAGGCTTTATTTGGAACTCTTCCTCATGCCTTTATAGGTTTTCCTTTGATAACTCTTCCTCACTGCCTTTATTAGGCTTTACTTTGAAACTCTTCCTCACTGCCTTATAGGCTTTACTTTGATAATGCTTCCTCACTGCCTTTATTAGGCTTTACTTTGATAACTCTTTCCCTCACGACCTTTAAAAGGCTTGCTTGACAAATCCCTCACTGCCTTTATTAGGCTTTACTTGATAACTCTTCCTCACGCCTTTATAGGCTTTACTTTGATAACTCTTCTCACTCCTTTATAGGTTGCCTTTGATAAACCTTTCAGCACTGCCTTATAGGCTTTACTTGAAACTCTTCTCATGGCCTTTATTAGCTTTACTTTGATAATGCTTCCTCACTGCCTTATTAGGCTTTACTTGATAACTCTACCTCATGCCTTATTAGGCTTTAATGATTAACTCTTCCTGCACTGCCTTTATTAGGCTGTACTTTGATAACTCTTCCTCACTGCCTTTATAGGCTTGACTTTGATAGCTTCCTCATTGCCTTATTAGGCTTTACTTGATGACTCTTCCTCATGCCTTTATTAGGCTTTACTTTGATCAAACTCTTCCACACTGTTGATTAGGTTTTGTCCTTTGATAACTCTTATCAGCCGTTATTAGGCTTACTGTGAAAACTCTCCTCACTGCCTTAGTAGGCTTTACTTTGATAATGCTTCCTCACTGCCTTTATTAGGCTTTATTTTGATAACTTTCATCATGCCTTTATTAGGCTTTACTTGCTAACTCATTCTACGCATTTAAAAAGGCTTTCCTTGACAACTTCTTCTCAGCTCTTATTAGGCTGCTTACGTGATAACTCTCCCAGCCTTTAAAAGGCTCTTTCTTTCCGACAACTCTTCCTCCCTCCTATTAGCTTTACTTGATAACTCGATACTCACTGCCATTAGGCTTTACTTTGATAAATATCTCAATGCCTTTATTGTTTTCCTTTTGATCACTCTTCCTCACTGCTTATTAGCTTTACTTTGATAACTCTTTCATCACTGCCTTTATAGGCTTTACTGTGAGAATGCCTTCCTCACTGCTTATTAGGCTAACTTTTGGATAACTCTGCCTCATGCTTAAAAGGTTTCCTTTGGAACAACGCTTCCTCACTGCCTTTAATTAGGCTTACTTTGATAACTCTTCCCAACTGCCTTTATTAGTCTTTACTGATAACTCTTCCCACTGCTTTATTAGGTTTCATTTGATACTCTCCTCACTGCCTTTAGTAGGCTGTACTTTGATAACTTCCTCATGCGTTTATTAGGCTTTACTTTGTATGCTTTCCTACATGCCTTATTAGGCTTTACTTTGATAAATCTACCCACTGCCTTTATTAGCTTTACTTTGATAACTTCCCACTGCCTTATTAGGCTTTACTTTGATAACTCTTCCTCACTGCCTTTATTAGCTTTAATTTGATAATGCTTCCTCACTGCCTTTAATTAGGCTTACTTGATGAACTATTCCTCACTGCCTGTATTAGGCTTTACTTTGAAAACTCTCCTCACTGCCTTATTAGTGCTGAAACTTTGATTAACTCGTCCTCACTGCTTTATTCGCTTTACTTGCTATGCTTCCTCATGCCTTATCTAGGCTTTACTTTGATAACTCTTCCTCCCTGCCTTTCTTTGCCTTTACTGTGAAACTCTTCCATCCACTGACTATTAGGCTTACTTTGATAATGCGTCCTAACTGCCTTTTATAGGCTCTTACTGTGATAACCTCTCCTAACTGCATCTTATTAGGCTTTACTTTGATAAAACTCTGCCTCACATCTTATTAGGCTTACTTTGATAACTCTTCCTCATGCTTTATTAGGCTTTACTTTGTTGATAAAATATTCCTAACTGCCTTATTAGGCTTACTTTGATAACTCTTACCTCACTGCTTTATAGGCTTACTTGACAAAACTCTTCCTACTGCTTTTATTAGGCTGAACTTGATAACTCATTCCTCACTGTCTCTATTTCAATCACAACATAGGCCTTTTTGTTTGCGGGAATATTGTATTACATATTAAACCTTGACAACCCTAGCGTTGTTATGAAATAGTGGTGTAGCGTCATGGAGTGGGAATAATGCCATTTTCGGGATTTTTCAATCGAAATTAACTTGTTGTAGGGCCTAGAAATAACTTCTCTATATGTAAATTTCCATCTGTAAGTTACACAAGGGAGATGTTATTTATGAAAGACACTATCGACGAGTGATCCACCTGAAAGAGTCGAAATATTTGAAATTTGCAGTAATAGCTTTTTTTATAAAGTTGAAGGGTAAGTCGTCGAATTTCTAAAAGTATTTTTTTTCGAAATAAAAAAACTGATCTAAAAGGAAAGAAAACAAGCAGTATTCAAACATGTGATTCCTCATCTCAATCTCATAACGGACAAGTAATGACTAAAATATAGTACTGATATCCATCCTTCATTGAAAGGGCGATTGGGGAAATATATAAAACAGTGGATTAAAAGCGATGATGAGTGAAAATTAAGTTCTGAAAAAGCGTTTTTGGTGTTTGAAGTAATCCCATCAAATTTTAATCAACCCTAAATCATTAAGTGAATGTCTCTTACAAAAAAGTCTGTGTACAGATAGTTTTAAGAAAGCGAAGACCATGGAAAATATATAACCTTACATTTACTGCATGGCATCACGGAATTGAAATTCGTCCCATGGACCGATTTTTATAAGAATTTGAACGTTGAGAAGTGTTGTGGTGAATGATAAAGTGGATAATAGGCCAAGCGTTCGTTGCCTATTACTCTTCACCCTGTTCAACTTTCATCTGCACCGTAACGCTAGTGAACTGGCCAAAATTCGGTGACTTTTCGTACGAGGAAATTAATAGCCTGGGAAAGCTGTACGTATTATTTTTGAATTGCTTGCAAGGCCAGCGTGGGAGGAGATAAAGTCCTTCAGACGGTTAACGCTACAAGCATATAAATTATATATAGTATGGTCATAAATGCGAATCCCCATTCTCGATGTTTGGGGAAGAAGGATTGAAGATATTTGTTTGTATATTTGAAGGATGCTGAATCGAAACTTTTGGTGCCATCCTCTGGGAAATCACGATGAGGAATCGTGCAAAAGAGGGGGGGTTACAACAAGGTAAATCGGGTGAAATTGTGTTTAAATTATACATTGGTCTCTTTATACGGATTAAAAAGGCATAGTTTGTCTACGTTTCGCCATTTAGTTGCTTATGGTTCAAGGTCATCCAGGGGTAAACTGACCCAATGCTCCGATTTTGTTGAAATTGGTGTCAAATTGTTCGTCTTGCCTTATTTTACAATGTTTGTTATGCATAATACATGAGCGGGCAAAATGTAACAATGATTTGCATGGTCTTTAGGGGGGTCAACAAAACGTAACCTCAAAATGTATAAATAGCTGTCACCCAAAGAGTTACAACGCATTTTCTGTTTCAGTATGACCAGAGCAATAATTTGACACCAGTTTCAACAATATCTGAGAATTGGATAATTTTTACCCCAGAATGACATTGAACCTTATCAGGGCTGTAGCCGTGTTACTTGAGGTCGAAACTTAAACTGATGCACCTTTTTACTCCTTATAATGAGACAAATACAGTTAAACACAATTTGACTTGATTTCAAATTTACCCTTGTGCTAATTTTACCCTTATTTTACAATGTTCTCCACATTTCCCCGGGGTTGGAACAAAAAAACTAGAGAAAAAAATCTTCAAACCTTCTTCCCCAAACTTCGAGAATAGGATTCTCAATTATGACCCTACTATTATACGTTTTGCATAGGCTAATTTCTAAACAAAAAAAATATTCCTATTCAATGGTTAAAGTAAAGGATGATTTATCCAAATGTTTGAAAAGAAGCGTTTGTATACAATCATATAATAATGAAAAACGCATGATCTATGTGCTTGTATTTTGGGGACAAATACGTGTTACTAAACAAACAAGTGGAAATCTAATGGACGTAGCCCGAAAAGGCATTTTCAGAACTTACTTTCCGAAACGCTCGCCTTCCTCAAGAGTTTCAGGAAGGCTTTTTCCTCTTGTTTCAGGTAACAAAAGCGCAAGAAGGCCAGCTGATATTGCGCAGGAACCAAAGACAACGAATGGTAAGGCGTCCAGTGAGTCCCGACCAGGAATATCAGCGGTGATACCATTCCTCCAATCCGAGAAGCAGCAGACGACATACCCGTACCTGCAGAACTGAGCAGAGCAAGAAAGGGTCAGTGTATTGGAACTACTGTCTGTTCAGTTAACTTAGATGTCTGGTTTTTATTGATTATTTACAAAAAAATACGCACGTTCGAAATAAATCACGAAAAGAAAGTTGTTGGGTATCTTTAGAACTAAGACGTTTTTTACATGACAAAAGGAATGGGACAATTTAAACCTTTAAATCTATTGAAATCTGGGTATTTCACCTTCGTTTTGAAAATGAGCGAATAAAGGTTTGGTACCATTAGTAATTAAGTTTTGTGAAAGGTTTTGTGAAAGGTTCCATTGACTTCACTTCACTTCACTCTTTTTAGAGAGGGCACGTGTGGTCCAGTGGATTGAGCGCTCGTCCCGCAATCCAAAGGTCGTGGGTTCGAGTCCACTGTGGCCAACGTGTTGTGCCCTTGAGTAAGGCACTTTACCTTAATTACTCCTCTCCACCCAGGTGTATAAATGGGTACCAGCATTATTCAATGCTGGGAAAGTAACAGACTCGCTGTGCGGGAGGAGTGGCGAACCCCCCACAGCAAACATAATACGGAGGAGTCTGGCCCTAACGCTAAGGAAAGAGAGATGGGCACTCCGCGCACGAGCTTGCTCGGCACGAGACTTTACTTTTTTTTACTTGTAGGTAGTAAATGTTGTTGTTGCCGGAGAAGATGGTTCACTATCAATATCCACTGGTATGCATGAAATGAATAATGCCAACTTTGTTCAATAGGATCAAATCCGAACCGTTGTTTTTTGCACTGACTTCATTTTGCAATACAAACAAGATAATATCTAAGGTTTCACACAACATTGACTTGAATGGGCGGCATTACAGGAGAGCTATATGATTCTTTTGTTCGTAACAAATTGAATAAACAGACAAGACCTCTACTTCGTGAATCAAAAAAATTGTGCAACGGTTGCAGATGACCTTGACCTTGATAAAGTCACTGAATCATAGATTTGTTGTTTTAATAAAGCAAATCTAATATACTTCCAAATGATGAAAAATGAACTAGATCTGGAGACAGATCTGAAAACAGTCGAGGTAATGACCTTTGACCCTAAATTACCTTTGATCTCGAAAATATTTTAGACCTATTTAGAATAGCATAAGGATCATTCAAGTCAGCTCCATCGGAGCATTTTGAGAATGTGACTTTGACCCATTAATGACTTTGACCTCGAAAATATTTTCAACATCTGATGTCATAGGATCATTTCAGTCAAATTTCGCTCAACATTGGAGCATTTTGAAAATTTGAACCTTTGACCCCTTAATGACCGTTGGACCTCGAAAATAGTTCAACATGTTAGAATGTCATCAGGTATCATTCGGTTTAAAATTTCAGCTCAATCGGACCAGTTGAAAATTGACCTTTGACCTCTTTACCTTTGCCTCGAAAAATATTTTCAACATGTTTAGAACATATAAGAATAGCATAAGGATCATTTCAAATGTAAGCTCCAACGGAGCATTTTGGAAATGTGATTTTGACCCTAATGACCTTTGACCTCGAAAATATTTTCAAAATCTGAGTCAAAAGGATCATTTCAGTCATTTCAGTCAATTGGAGCATTTGAAATTTGACCTTGACCCTTAATGACTTTGACCTCAAAAATATTTGCAAATGTTAGAGTCATAAGGATCATTTCAGTAAAAATTCAGCTCAATCAGACCCTTTGAAAAAATTGACCTTTGGACCCTGAAGGACCTCCATGGACCTTATGGAATTTATACATAAACCGGTGCAAAGTAGCCTTCCAATGACTACCTTGCCTATTGCAGATAGATTTTTTAAAGAATATTTTAAACTCAGGCCGAACTTGCCCCTTAATGGGGGGAACCCATATGATCGCCATTCATTAGGGAACTTTTGTAGGGTGTGTCAAAGTGCACAACATACATGAGTGCATATGCCTACTATGTAATTGTAAAGAAGTAGCATTTTTAGTGAGATCAGGTTATTGACCCTTGGACCAAAATGGACCTTTGATGAAAATTTAATTAAATAACTTTTGTAGGGGTGTCAAATACCCCCACATGTATTAAGTCACGTTGATCTACAATGAAATCTGTAGGAGAGAGAAGTAGCGTTTGAGAGTTTGACAAAAGAAGAGAAAGAACTAGATTCTGTGTGAGATCTGAACACAGTCGAGGCCTGCTCAGACCGGAAAATTGTGGAAGTAGCCATTTTAGTGCCAATCAGGTCTTGGAATCCTGTGACCCCAAATGACCTTTGATTAAAAATCAATAATACAGTAACTTTTGTAGAGGATGGCATACACACACATACATGAGTCACGAGATCATTACTAGTAACTGTAGAAGGAGTAGTCGGATTTGAAGGTAAAGTAAATGTGAGCATTTTGACCTTTCACCCCTAACATGGGTTCAGTGAGGGGGTCATAATTGACTTTTAGTGACCTCTCATCAAGTACTACAGGATGGATAAAAAGATTTTCTATTTGACCATGTTGTAAATTTTACCACACAGTAAGTGGTTTGACATTAGGAACCCAGATAGATGAACTTGATCAAAATGTCATTAAGTACACTTGTGGGGGATGTCAATATGCATCACTTACATGAGGTCACGTGATCCTACTATGTAATTGTAAAAGGAAGTAGTGATTGAAGTGTAACGTAATTTGATGTATTTTGACCTTGACCCCTAAACCATGGGTAAGTGATGGGGTCATAATTGATTTTATTGACCTCTCATCAAGTACTAGAGGAGGGATGATAAAAGGATTTTCTATTTGACCTTGTTTTAAATTTTACACACCGTAAAGGTCATACCTTAGTGCCCGCAGATGACTTTCATCAAAAATTTCATAAGTACTTGTCTGTTGGGGGAGTCAAGATGCACAAACATACGTGGTAACGTGAATTTCTATGTTAATTTGTAAAAGGAGTAGAGTAGTGATTTGAAGTGTAACGAATTTGATGGATTTGACCTTTGACCCCTAAAACATGGGTCAGTGATGGGCGTCATGATTGACTTTTTTTGACCTCTCCTCAAGTAATACAGGATGGGCTTGATAAAAATGATTTCTATTTGACCTTGTTTTAATTACACACAGTAAGGTGTGTGGACTTAGTGACCCCAGATGACCTTTGATCAAAATGGCTAAGCTAACTTTTGTGGGGGATGTCAATCTGCATCCCTTCAATGAGTCACGTGATAATACTATATGTACTCTGTAAAAGGAGTAGTGATTTGAAGTGAACGTAATGGATGTATTTTGACCTCTGACTCTAAATCATGGGTAATATGGCAGTAATAATTGACTTTTTTGTGTGTTGATCAAGTCCTACCAAGATGACCGATTAGTTTTGAGAGTGAGCTATTCTAGATTTTTGGCATGGTCGACGTTGTTGATCCCTTGGACCCTATCGTGACTTTAACACCATGGGTCATGTCAAAAGTTTCTGTGCAGTTTACTTGTCTATTGACAAGTTATTCTGGGTTAGTTGGGAGGTCTCCATGTCTGAGAATTAGCAGTTGACAGAAAGAAGAAAGAAGAGAAATAGATCGTTACGATATGAAAACAGTCGAGGGTACTCAGACCAGAACTTGTAAAAGTAGCATTTTAAGTGAAAATCGGTCTTGGGCTCCTGTGATCCCAAATGACATTTGATCAAATTCATTAAGTTAACTTTTGAGGGGATGACAAATACCAACCACATACCAGGAGACACGTGATCAAATTATGTAATCTGTAAAAGAAGTAGTGATTTGAAGTTTAAAGTAATTTGAAGTATTGTGACCTTTGACCAAACCAGGGTCATGTGATGGGGGTAATGATTTACTTTTATCTTGAACCAGTCGAGAGTACTCAGGACCAGATCTTGCTAGAAAAGTCAGCATTTAGTTTGAAAATAATGGTCTGGGATACTGTGCCCCCAAATCGACCTTTGATCAAAATTCATTAAGTAACTTTGTAGGGGATGCCAAATTACACCACATCATGAGACCACGTGATCAAATTATACTATGTAAAAGAAAGTAGTGATTTGAAGTGTAAAGTAATTTGAAGTAAAGTATTGACCTTTGGACACCAAAAACCATGGGTCTGTGATGGGGTTTGTCATGATGAACTTTTATTGACCTCTCATCAAGTATAAAGGATGGGCTTAAAAGATTTTCTATGTGACCTGTTTTAAATTTTACACACAATAAAAGGAATTTGACCTAGGAATTCCCTATATGACCTTTGATTAAAAATTCATTATTTTTAACAACAGTGAAAGGCCATTGACTTAGTGACCATAGATGACCGTTGATCAAATTTCATAAGTAACTTTTTTGTGGGGGAGCCACGATGCAAAGCTGCACCACATACATGCGGCACGTGATCATACTATGTAATCTGTAAAAGACGTAGTGATTTGAAGTGAAGTAATTGAAAGTATTGTGACCTTTGACCCCTAAACATGGGCATGTTGAGGGGTCATGATTGACTTTTATTGACCTCGCATTAAGTACTACAAGATGGGCTAAAAAAGATTTTCTATTTGACTGGTTTTAAATGTTACAAACACAGTAAAGAGTCATTGACCTCTAATGACCCCAGTGACCTTTGATCAAAATTTAATTAAGTAACTTGTGTGGGGGATGTCCAGTTGCACACAAATGAGTCACGTGATCATACTATTGTAATTTGTAAACGGGAGTAGGGATTAAAATTGTAACGTAATTTGAGGGGTATTTGACCTCTGACTCTAAATCATGTGTCATTGACAAAGTCATAATTGACTTTTTTGTAGTGTTGATAAAGTACTACAAGATGACAGCATTAGTTTTGAGATTTGAGATAATTCTAGAAGTTTTTTGCATGGTTAAATGTTTGTGACCCCAGGATGACCCTATCGGACCTTTGACACCCATGGGTAATGTCAAAAGTTTCTGTGCATGTACTGGTTCCTTGTGACCAGTTTTGGTCAATAGGGATGTTCCATGTCTGAGATATTGCATGTTGACAGAAAGAAGAAGAAAGAAAGAAAGAACTAGATCTGGAGGGAGAAGACACAACCGATGAGCACCAGTCGAGGGTTGGTAGGACCTTTGACCATAAATGACCTTTGATCTCGAAAATAATTAAGACATTTAGAATGTCATAAGGATCGTGTCAATTGTCCGCTCAATCGGAGTATTTTGAAAGTTTGACATTTGACCTCTAATGACCTTTGGACACTCAAAAAATTTTAAAAAGCTTTAGAATGTCATAAGGATAATTTCAGTCAATTTCAGCTCAATGTGAGCATTTTGAAAATTGACCTTTGAACTCTAATGACCTTTGACCTCGAAATATTGTCAACATGTTGAGAATGTCATCAGGATTCATTTAGTCAAATTTCAGGCTTAATCGGAGCAGTTTTGTGAAAAATTTTACCGTTTTGACCTATTGACCTTTGACCTCGAAAATATTTTCAACATGTTTAGAATGTCATAAGGATCATTTCAGTAAAATTTCAGCCCAATCGGAGCATTTTCAAAATTTGACCTTTGACCCCTGGATGACCTCCATTGACCTATATGGAATTTATAACATGCATCTGTGCAAGTAGCACCAATCTACCACCTTGCATATTGTAGATATGATTTTTTGAAGATATTTTAAACTCAGGCCGGAAATGCCCCTTTAATGACATTTGATCGTCATGCTGGGCATAACTTTTATGAAGGGTCCGGAGCTGCTTCATATCCATCGGTCATGTTACCATGCAACATAATCTGTAGGAGGAGTAGCATATTTGGTGAAAACAACGTTTTTGGCTCCTGTGACCTTTATGTGACCTTTGACCCCAAACAAGTCGGGTCACATATGCGGGAGTGGTCATTGATGTTGGTGTCCAAGTCCTGTCAACATTGATGAAAGTATGTGGCAGAACGAGCAAATTGAAGTTTGACCGGAAGTTGACAGAAAGAAAGAAAGAAACCTTACAGAAACAAAGCACAGTCGAGCCCCTCGACTGTGCAAAGAAACCGTACAGAAGAAAGACACAGTCGAGTTCCTCGACTGTGTAAAGAAAGAAGAAACTAGATCTGTTTACAGATCTGAACACAGTCGAGAATGCTGAGACCGGAACTTGTAGAAGTAGCATTTTTAGTGAAAATCAGGTCTTGGACTCCTGTGACCCCAAATGATCTTTGATCAAAATTTCATTAAGTAACTTTTGTAGGGAATGCCAAACTACATCACATACATGAGTCACGAGATTATAATATGTAATCTGTAGAAGAAGTAGTGATTTGAAATGTAACGTAATTTGAAGTATTTTGACCTTTGACACCTAAACCATGGGTCAGGTGATGGGGTCATGATTGACTTTATTGACCTCTCATCAAGTACTACAGGATGGGATAAAAAGATTTTTTATTTGAACTTGTTTTAAATTTTACACACAGTAAAGGTCATTGACCTTAGTGACCCTAGATGACCTTTGAGCAAAATTTCATTAAGTAACTTTTGTGGGGGATGTCAAGCTGCACCACATACATGAGTCACGTGATCATACTATGTAATTTGTAAAAGGAGTAGTGATTTGAAGTGTAACGTAATTTGATGTATTTTGACCTCTGACCTCTAAATCATGTGTCATGTGACAAAGTCATGATTGACTTTTTTGTAGTGTTGATCAAGTACTACAAGATGACAGCATTAGTTTTGAGATTTGAGCTAATTCTAGATATTTTGCATGGTTAACGTTGTTGACCCCTGTGACCCTATCGTGACCTTTGACACCAATCGGGTCAGGTCAAAAGTTTCTGTGCATGTACTTGTCCTTGTGATCCGTTTTGGTCAATATGGAATGTTCCATGTCTGAGATATTAGCATGTTGACAGAAAGAAAGAAAGAAGAAAGAAAGAAAGAAGAAAGAAAGAAACCATACAGAAGAAAGACACAGTCGAGTTCCTCGACTGTGTAAGAAAGAAACCATACAGAAGAAAGACACAGTCGAAATCCTCGACTGTGTAAGAAAGAAACCTTACAGAAGAAAAACACAGTCGAGTTCCTCGACTGTGTAAGAAAGAAAGAAATCGTACAGAAGAAAGACACAGGCGAGTTCCTCGACTGTGTAAAGAAACCGTACAGAAGAAAACACAGTCGAGTTCCTCGACTGTGTAAAGACAACGATTAAAAAATAAGCCAGATATGACCAATGTTATAAGCACAACCCTTTTCCCTCCATTCCAATCATGGGATTTACACAGTTAAGCAAGAATACGTCAATGTACGATATACGGGACATAGCATTATGAAAGTAATGATGACCTATGCTATTTTGTTTAATTGATCTATGAATAGTCATAATCTCCTTCATTGATCTTCAAAAAGAAAATGTTCACACAAAATCTCACCCAATTAATCCTGATGTGTAAATGAAAAGGGTTTCAACACTACTACTGTAATCCAAATATAGATATAAGTTATGCCAATTAAAGGCACTAAACTCTTTGCAATGCGAAGATCTTGTTTTCTTGCTCTGCAACATGTGAATTGGTGTTTGGATTCGTCATATCAGTTGGCACATTGGTATAAATAAATTCATTGATTAATCCGTAGTTGAAATAATCCAAAATCCCAGAGGAATGGCGAAAAAGGGGTGTGCTTACAAATTTGGTCATATCTGGCTTATTATTTTATCGATTTCTTTCATTTTTTCAACATTTGGAAGTATATTACATGTGTTTTATAAAAACAACAACAAATTGTGTTTTATAAAAACAACAACAAATCTATGATATAGTGATTCCATTAAGGTCAAGATCATCTTTAATCCTTGCACAATTTTTTTTTATTCACAGGAATGGTGTACATGTATAAGAGTTGTGTAAGATCAGTGATGTTGTATGGGAGTGAAACGTGGTGTCTGAGCGAAAATGAGATGGGGATTCTGAGGAGGACAGAGAGAGCAATGATGAGAGCGATGTGTGGTGTGAAGTTGATGGACAGGATGAAGACTGAGGATTTGATGCAGATGTTGGGTTTGGAAGAGGCGATGGACCGGTTGGCGAAGGCGAATAGTGTACGTTTGGTATGGGGCATTTATTGGAGGGAGATAACAAGCATGTGTTAAGAAGGACTTTTGAATTCGAGGTGGGAAGTTTGAGGAGGAGGGGACGTCCAAAGAAGACATGGAAGAAGCAAGTGGAGGAGGAGAGTAGGAGGGTTGGGTTGAGGATGGAGGATGCATTGAATCGGGTGAAATGGAAGGAAGGAGTAAGGGCGGTTGCTGCGAATGTGAGGTGAATCCGGCCACCCCCGTTGACGGGGATAAAACCGGATTTAAAACTTTGGTTTAGTAGTAGTATTAGTCCAGGCTACAGACCATGTGACCTTGTTATACCATATATAATGTTTTCAGTGGTTTCTAGACCAGTTTTTCCTGCTGAATCTGAATCCGATGGATGCCAGACGAAAAACCATGAGCATTTTCGAAGAAACGCAAAAATTCAAAATGGCCAAATAAAAACCACTAAAAACTCATATATTAAATACTCAAAAATTTGTTGCCTGTCCAGTCAAAACACCCATTGTGACCAATTAAAATATGATTTATTAACCAGCTAATTATATGGCCGCCTATACAACAGTGCATCTGATATTTATCTACTTTTGACCGTAGAATTGTGAGCTATTGTTACTTGGTATACATACCAATGCTTTAGCAATCAATATATTAATTGAAATCATTATGAATAGCTTTCAACAATTTGCTAATCAATCAAATCAATAAACCATTCAAGATGGTTCCAAAATGGCAAAATTCATTACTACTTATAGGCAAGAGCTGCAATGTTTGTGTATATATATATATATAACAGATTCAGAGCAATTTAAATATCATAACATAATCAAAATGATTGTCTGCAAGATGGCATCCTAGATAGGCGTTCAATATGGCTGCAAATGTCAATCAGTAAAGGTCAGTAATTCATTCACGATGTAGGCTAAAGATATATATTTTGTGTTGTTTAGTTGAATTATCACTTCCAAAAATCCCAGTAATGCTATCTTAAGTATCATTGAGTCGTTATTCATCAAATATCCCAATATAGGTGCCAATGGACGCCCAAAACCTACCAAAAACAAAGAAACATATCTCTTTAGACTATTAGTGATCGGATTTTTCGTCGCGTAGTGTCATTTCCAGCCATATTGGATACCCAACTTGGTGGGCATTTTACATGTATCGATTCCTCTGATTACCTACTGATGTGTACATTGATCTGATTGACTTACAGAGATATACACAAACATTGCAGTACTAGGTTAGACACAGCTATCAATTATAGCTTTCTTAGAGTATCGGAAGCCATCTTGGATCCTATAATGACGGTATTTATCATCACATTTTTTGAAAATATGTCTTATGGTTTTAATTAATTTCTTGACTGCCAAAAGACCAGGATCGATACCAAATTACCAACCTGCCAGTCAAAATAGATCGCGATCAGACACTTTATTGTATTGCATTTATATTAAATTCATTGATTACGTGGTTACAGAATTAAAGGCACAATGAATGTGACAGGCTGAAAATTACAACTTCTGAGTGAACAAGAGATGAATGTTTTGTGTTTTGGTGGCCATTTTGATTTTTTGCGTTCTTACAAAAATGCTCAAGGTGGCTCGTCTGGCATCATCGGATTCAGAATCCCATAAAAATGGTCTAGGAAACCGGCGTTGAAAAATGTTAAATCTAATAAAACAAGTTGATCTTAAAATTGCAGGGGTGATTTACATTTACTGCACCCATTTTGCCTGCTCTCAGTGACGAAAGTCAGCCGCCTTTCCGGAATAAAGTGTGCATGTAATACTTGTGCTTGATCCGGTAAGCTGTTTGAATTCGAAGGGGAGCCGACAAAGGGGGTGTTACAGAATGTACCAACCCATCAATTGAATCTGTAGGCTGGACTACCATGTATATACAGCATCATCTTTATTAGTAGGCACTTCAGGTGGAAAATTTAATGAACAAATGGTATCTAGAGGTTAATACCCACCAATTGGATTAGAGGGGATCAAACGCCGCACGTCACATTTTGAATTTTCAAAAATCGGATCTATAGTTGCGGGATTATTCCAAGCTTTTATACTAGAATTGAACGCAATTTGGGAGCCATTTGTCAAAGGTCAAATCTTTATTCTTATGGCACCATCCAAATCGCATCGTTAGTTACATAAAATTATATCTTTAAAATACCTATACAAGATACAGAAGAGAAAATTCAGCATATCTTATGATATAAGCAGTCAGTTTATACATATCATATATAAGAAACATCTATCTTGCGTAAATGAATAATGCATAAGAATGATTAAAAAAAATGGGTACATCTTTCTGAGTGTTAATGCATTTTTATTTTTTGTAGAAAATTAACAATCTCAATCTCTGTAATGGTAGATACTTCAAATTGTAGAAAATCACCCTGATGCAGTCTCGAACTGGAATGGTTATTAGTTTCTACTCTCACATTTGTGGATTTTCATACTAATTTGCATATTTTTCCGACTAAACTAATTCGGAAAAATATACACATTTCCAAAATGGTGTGTACTATAACACGGGTTAAGTATTGGATTTGCATAATACAACTTGCACGTGCGATTATAACACTAAATGAACTCGTAGTCTTTTCAAGAGTAGCCCCATCATAAGTCCCTTTTAATAGACTAATTATGCTTATTTTTTTTATTTTTTTTATTTTTTTTATTTTGTTAGAATGGGGGAAACCTATAGAACTTGTCCAAATGGTGTACTACTACACGGTAAATTATTGGATACACAATAAAACTTAGCAATTCAATTTTTGTGAGTTATTTAACCACCTAATGAATATTTGCTATTTCCCGCATTCCCCCCTCCCCCTCCCTCTCGCAACGCCAAAAAATAGGTCGGGTAGGCCTACATTACACGTGGTTGTACATTTACAAAATCAATGCACCCGTCTCCAAAATCCTGAGACTATGCCACTGTGAAAACTCACTTACTGAATGAGATGTGTGTGTGTTTGGGTGGTGTGTGTGTTGTTGTGTGGGTGGGGTGTGTGGGGGTGGGTGGGGGGGGGGGGTGGGGGGTGGGGGAAAAAGGCGCCTTCTGAAAAGCTACTTATGTACTATAAAATACAATTAGTAATTAAACTAGAAGCGAATCATTTTTTCTGATGCTACGAAATTAGTCAATGGATTATTGCCCCACTTTGAGAAGTTGTGCATGAAGAATGGAACTCACAAAAGTCTCTGGAAAATCTTTGTTTGAACTGTATTTTTCGTAAAGAATAAATTGGGGATTGTGTACCAACCTAGGTATATGGATAAGTAGACGTATACGTAAACATCCTTCACAAACATAATACTCATTAATCTTTATTTATTGAATTGCGAAAGCTACTTCTTTCAAACGCACTAAGTAATGTTAACACAATGAAAAATGCGTGAAAACCGCTAAACCGAAAGCGGGGCCTTGTCAACTCAACGATGCTGTCCAATCAACGGTATTGTGTAGGGCTGTGGTACAGCATGCCAATGGCGAAGATTTTTTCACTTAATTTTCTTTTATTTCTGCGCAGAGAATTTGCACAAAATTAATTCGGGGAAAACAATATGTATTCTGCATATGAAGAATTCTGCATAACTTGATATTATTGCAAAATTGCTGATATACTTTCGTCCTGAATGACTGCTCTAAAAAACTCTTTAGAAATCTCATAGCTTTTGTCAAACACGGTTAATTGGAAAATTCAATAGGTTGAGAAGCTGATCATCTGAACTTCTCTAAAATCCAATCGGCGACGCGCGAAGCGATCCCGCCAAGCACAGCGAGCGGATTCCCACTTTTTTCAACAAAAAAATCTATATTTCGGATATTTACGGAGCCCTTCGAAAGTGGTGCCGAGTGCAAAGGCTATATTTAGGTGCATTGTTCAATGGACACGACAGTGCAGACATGCAAAGAGGACCACTTTTAAATAACCCATCGATGAATACTTCGCCCTGAAAGAAAAAGTTTAACCGTTTCTCATCCGTTTCGGAAATGGAATAGAAAGAGAAGGATATAATGTAATGCTCTATTTGACGGATGGTGAATCTGTCGCAGCATTAATTTTGCTACATGCTTTTGTTTTCGGGAAAACTCAAAATAATTCCAAGAGGGGAGACTCACGCACCAAGCTGTGTGCTCGGTTTCGGTCACGGATTACGTAACGGGGGATTGACCTGCCTATTTATTAGCCACAGTCACTAACAAACATGAGATTGATCTTTATTTGTACATGTATCTATTAGAGACCACATGAGTCTGCTTATATTCTTGAAGGTTAATATTGAATTTAAAATCCCAACAGATATCTCGCTATTCTCGTTGTAAAAAAAGTGTCGTAATTTGCTTGTCGCAAGTTAGAACCACTATAGGCGCAATTTTGAGGAATTAAGTGTTTTCGAATTTGTAAGTGAAAGATATTCGTTATATAGTGTAATTTCACAAGTTCACTACGGAAAAATATCGCCACCGGCCGTGATTTTTTTTATTGCCCGTACCTTTTAATATACTCTCAGGACTCGGTTTTTATGGGAACTCTATTGCAGTGTTCATTTTCATTTCATATTTGTTGTTTTTATCTTTTTATTGGTTTTTTTCATTATCTGTATTTGTATTTTATTAAAGGCACCATCGGATTTATTCACTTGTCAAGTTCAATCACGGCCCTGGGGGTCACGGGACATAGCTGTGGTTGGTTCGCCGGGACATGCCGGGCATGTACAAAAAAGTATTGTCCCGCAAGCCGGGATGTTTGCCGGGACTTGGCCGGGATTGTACGTTAGCTTGTCCGCCCTGCCCGGGACAATCATGGATGATAGCTGGGACTTAAAGCGGCACTGACAAATTTTCAAAAATATTTTTCCCGGCCTCAGCCGGGACATAAACGGGGACTTTCTTTAACGCATTGTGTACCACAATATAAATACCAGGGCTATAATAGCAGCAGTATCGCCGTCAACATCTGTAGTAGATAACCATTTTACTAGCTACCATTTTGTAGTACGTATCTTTCATGTTTGTTGAAAGGTGGCAAGCTATAGATGATGTGTCCTATGACGTCACTTGTTGACATTCAGGACGCCCATCTGGCAGGCAAAATATTACATTAGTTCTGTGGACAAGACCACATAAAATTCTGTTATAAATTATTGCAGAAATTTCCTGATCTAAATGGGTCACAAAATGCCAGCTGGGTAGCCATTAGCTTATTAGGCTATCAGTAGAAAGTTAGTATTATTTAATGCGAAACAAAAGTTACAGCAAAAACAGGAATTTCCCCATGCAAATATAGGTGCTTTTGCCTGCCAGTTTCTCTCTTACACCAACAAAACATAAACAAATGTCACCTCATCTACAGTAGCACACAGCACGTCGCGCATGGTCGCAGATTCAAATAATCCGAGGATCGATATTTTTAACGTAAAAATCGTCAGAAAAATATTAAAAATGGAAAATGTTAAAAAAAAAATTAATATCAACTGAATCACAAGGACATTACTAGAAGTTTGTCCGATTCATATAATTCATAAAATCACCATAGGTAGTGTAGCCCGAAAGCTAGTTGATATTTCTTGCTAACTGCCAGGAATATGTCATTTCCTTGCATAAACCCACGGGCATTTTGTATATGAAAATGAAAATATTGGAATCGCTATGGAAAACAAATAAATGCTCATGAAGACATTCTGTTATAGCTTAAAATACGTGTGTTCAAAATGTAGTATGATTTACCTGTTGTCGCATATAGGACGGACCGAGCCGGGATTGACAGAGTTTTTTAAAGCAAGTCCCCGCCCCCATTGGCGGAGAAATATATGGGGGGATTGTCACACCGAAACCCGGCTTTTTAGTGGGGCCGAGCGGGGACATAGCGGGGGTGTACAAAAAATGTAAGCCCGGCTATCCGGGATTTCGTGCTACTTTAGCGGGGACAAAGGCAGGGTTGTCACGACAGCAAAATGTACATTCCCGGCTAAGTCCCCGCTAGTCCCGGGACCCCAAGGGCCGGGATTGAAATTAACAAGTGCATTAAATCAGAAAATCGATTTAATCCTAAATACCCTACTAGTGCTAAAAATCGGATATTTAAGTCATTACGCCAAACGGCCATTGATACAACACGTAACGAATGGAGTTCATATTTGGGCACTGTGGTTTTCTTTCTTTTCTTTTCTGTCAATTTTTCAGCGGTCAAAAAAATATTTAAGAAGAATTCTGCAGACTATCTCAACTTTAGCTATCCGGCAAATTCCAAATATTTACTCTTTTGAATGAATCAGTGATAGTGTTTTTCAAGGGCATTAAGTGATGCAAGTTACTCTTTTTTATTAATGTTCACTAGATATTCCTGAGAAAAGCTTACTCACAACTTGGTCATCCCTTGAATTTGTTATTTAAGACTAAAGGATGCATTGGAATTTGTCCTTTTAATGATAATATCTATATTTAAGATTTACAATATTTTTCCTGTCTAGATATTTATCTCGACTATTAGTGGTCAAATTAATGGTCACTATACGCTTCCGTAGTGTTTGAGTTACTGTATGAAAATTTCTTATAGCCCCAGCCACATGACGGTGCTCGCAACAACAAAGTGAAAGGACATCGCCGGAAAGGAATGACGGACGCCCTCTATAGTTTTCATGAGCACGGATGAACTTGAACTTGAAATTTTGGATTTTTTTTAACAGTGTATGTTTTGTCAAAGTTTACCTTTTGCTGATTTAAAAAAATCCCCCGACTTTACATCACAATTCCCCAAAAGGTAGGTTATGTAAAGTTATAAACAGGCTTTCAATGGGGTAATTAAAATTCCATATTTGAACCCTTTCCCCCCTTAAGAAACCACAATGCCGCGTTTGCAAGGAGGAGCGCGCTATATTATTAGCAACATATATGTGAGTGGCGTTCTGGTTCTTGGGTTGGAAAGACATCGTTTTTGCATTTCGTTTCTGGGGGGGGGGCCGCGCGGAGGGGGGGCCCGGAAAACGAAATGGAAATGCCACAAAAAACGACACGAACTTTTACATACAAAACCATACCGCATCACTATGTGGTTAAGGCATGCTAATATACCAAGGCTCTGTCAGCTAGCCGTGGATGAGCACATGTGTGAACAACAGTGACAATGCATGTCCTGGGTATAACAGATCATACGAAAATACAGGGGATGTATTTGATCAATACTAATGTGAATCGAAAGTTTTTGAACTGCGCCATGGGAATTGTAGTTTTATTAGTCATAGTGTTAGTTAAACATGCTCTGAATAAATAGCGCGGGTATGGGCGGCCATTGTTGGTTTCAGAGTCTGTTTGGTGTGAGGACGGTTATATAATCCAAAATCTTCAGCAGCATAAGATAATAGGTATTTGGGTATGTTAAATGCTGCCTCATGTAGCCTCTTTGAAGATTATGAAGGACAAAAGGTCCTATCTAGGCGTACAAAACGCTCCAGGCCATAGGAGACTATGCAACATCTTTCCTGTTTCTTCAATAAATGGTCATTGAAATGGAGGCAGCTCAGCTTTGCTTTTTCCAGCGAGCATGCCCCTGAAGTTTCTCAGACTTTTCTCATTTTTTTTGATACAAGTGTATTTTGGGGATAAAAAACACCCTGCGTACATGATAACGTAGTTGTCAAACACCCATTCAATTTGATGGTTTGAAATATAAACTATTCATGATTATAGAGGGCCTCCTTCTCTCCTTATCCGGCGATGTCCTTTCGTTATTTTCACCGCTTACGGTGCGAATACAAGAACAAAAACTCCTTATTCGCACCCACTACCGGTTGTAAATTACAAGAAAATAACATCTTTATTTCCACCGCTACCGTTTCGAATTACAGGAAAAGAAAAAAAGCTTGCGAATAGATTTTCCAGGGGACAAATGCGCAGTGCAGATAAGCGCCACCATTTCATTTTACGGCCGACTTTCGCAATTTCTAAGAATAGGTTTAATTGTGTAACTGTGCCGTATTTGTGTACACCTGGTGGGCCGTTTTGGGATGGCCGCGACGCGAGAAACTTCTCAACACCAGAATGAAAGTTTGACAAGAGCTCCTTAAAAGGGGGGATGCCAAGTTTAAGTATAGAAACTTTTTCATTCTTGAGGGAATGGCCTTCACCCGAAAACCCCATTGTACAAGTTCGCGCCGATCCGTTTTGAAGTGAGAGCTAAAAAATGGATTTCGTAAATCCCATATTAGAGTACGTTTATTATATTCCCTGAAAGATGGCCAGCCACGTTAGTATTGAAAACAACAAAATGTGGCGCTTGCCGGATTCGACCCGACGACCTTCGTACTACTAGCACGACGCTCTTGCTAACTAAGCTGACTGTTGTTAGATTAAGACATGCACACTGTTCACGGAAAGACAAAAAGTCCCCGAACAAAGTGCGCTGAAACAAGCACAGGTTACAGGAACTTATTTATAGCATTTATTAAATTTGATAAGTAGGAACAAGAAGTTTATACAATCAAATAATCACCGCACTAAGGGGTCATGAATAGACCACGATGGTGTATCAATTAAAATCCTTCTTAACTTCAAACCCACCTGACAAAAAATCTCTGAGCGGACGCTGCCTTGGGTGGTGTGTGAAATTGCTCTAGATCTGCACAAACACAAATACATACTTTTTTGTAGTGATTGTCAGAGTTCCTCTTGGGCCCGTAAGGGATGTATAACATTGCAATGTCGATGACATTTTTTATTCTAAGGGATCTTGCTATACCAAAATTATAGGTCCTATATAAATTCCTATTAGCAGGTTGTAGTGTGTGAGACTCACGAAAAGTAACGTACACGTTTTCGGGAAGCACATCGTTATCATAAAGTGTATTTAACTGAGCAAATAAAGGCGAAGGCCATGATCCTTAAAAATTGGGAATTTTTCAATTATAGTGCACAAACGAATAATCTTCTTCTGAGTTTAACCAATAATCGAATGCAGGTAAGTGTTAGTTTGATCGGTACAAAGTCATTATAATATGGAATGTGTGGTTTAAAAAACTTCAGGTCTGTTACCTCCGAGGGGAAACGACTGTCTAATAATGCTTAAAACTGTTTTCGGTTACCGCCTAAGATATAAAGCAAATGTGATACTCAAATATCCGTGTGTTACTAATCTTCGAGTTTCAATTTGAATTTTAATTTTCGGCGTTTCGAGTTTCATTTTTGAGTTTCGGAGTTTTCATTTTTCGAGTTTCGAGTTTAATTTTCGAGTTGCGAGTTTCATTTTTCGGTTTCGAGTTTTAATTTTCGAGTTTCGAGTTTACATTTTTGAGTTCGAGTTTACTTTGCGAGTTGCGAGTTTCATTTTTCGAGGTTTCATTTTCGAGTTTCCAGTTTTAAATTTTGAGTTTACGAGGGGGGGGAAAAAAAAAAGGTTCAGTTTTTCGAGTTTCGAGTTTTAATTTTCGGTTTCGAGTTTCATTTTCGAGTTCGAGTTTTAATTTTCGAGTTTCGAGTTTCCAATTCCGAGTTTTCAAGTTTCATTTTCGAGTTCGAGGTTCATTTTTCGAGTTTCGAGTTTCATTTTTCCGAGTTTCGAGTTTCATTTTCTGAGGTTTCGAGTGTCTTTTCGAGGTTCGATTTAAGTTTCGAGTTTCAAGTTTCGAATTTGAAATTTATGAGTTATGTACATTTAAAATAAAAGTTTTCACTCGCAAGAGTTGCAGATTAAACTTTAAAGGTACGGTGTTTCAGGAGTGTAAAAAACAAATATCTACTGTTTTGCTCTGAAATGCCTCTTGTGTTTCTTCTTATCATCTCATCTTATGTGTGTTAAAAGAAGGAGAGGACATGCTAAAAACAAAATTCAAAATCTTCTCTTAATTTAATCAATATTTACAAGATTCGAAATTTGAACAATTTTCCCCATTTTCGAGTTTCAAATCGAAATCAGGAAGGAAAATTGGCCCATTTTCGAGATACGTCTACAGCTTTACACAGAATAAGTCAAAAATGTGAGAAAGTGGTTATAGGAGTATTAACATAAAAGCAAATGTTTAGAATGGTTTCATTGCAACACAGTCCTAACTTTAAGGTTACAGTGTATTTAGAATGTAAAAACAAATACCTAAACGTTTGTTTCGCTCGACACAGTCTGTGTGTTTGCTCCTATCATCTCATCTTAGTAGTTTAAAGAGAAGGATGACATGCTAACAAACCCAAAATTCAAAAATCTTTCTTAATTATCAATTTTAAAGATTCGAAATTTGAACAATTTTCCTATTTTCGAGTTTCAAGACTCGAAATCAGGAAAATGGCCCATTTTCGAGTTACATCTACAGCTGAAAGAATAAGTCAAACTGTGAGAACGTGGTTATGAGTTATTTACATGTAAAGCAAATGTTAGAATGGTTTCACTTGCAACACAGTCCTAACTTTAAGGGTACGGTGTTTTTAGCATGTAAAAAAAAAATACCCAATGTTTCGCTCTGCAAACAGTCTGTGGTTTCTTCCTATCATCTCATCTTATGTAGTGTAAAGAGAAGGTGACATGCTAAAAAACAAAATTCAAAACTCTGTCTTAATTAATCAAATTTTACAAGACTCGAAATTTGAACAATTTTCCCCATTTTCGCGTTCAAGACTCGAAATCAGAAAATTGGCCATTTTCGAGTTAGTTAAGTCTACAGCTTCTTTAAAGAATAAGTCAAAATGTTTGAGGCAAGCGGTTTCTAGAGTTATTTACCTCTAAAGGAAAGGTTAGAAAGAATGGTTTCACTTGCAAAACACATTCCTCACTTTAAGGGTACGGTGTTGTAGAGTGTAAACACAAAAATACCACGTTTCGCTCTTGAAACAGTTGTGTTGGTTTCATCTATTATCTCATCTTGTGTGTTCTAAAGAGAAGGATGACATGCACTTAAAAACAAAAATTCAAATCTTTCTTAATTTAATCAATATTTAAAGACTCGAAATTTTGAAACAATTTCCCATTTTTCGAGTTTCAAGACTCGAAATCCAGAAAAAAATGGCCCATTTCTATACGTCTACAGCTTTAACAGGAATAATTCAAAAGTTGGAAAGCGCTTCTATGAGTTATTTACATATCTATAGCTGCGATGTAAAGACACAATGATAAAAGCTACGGCCAGATGCATTATAATGCATCTGCTGACGAATCGTGCAAACGTCGGTATGAACGATGTGAATGCAGATGACTCCGGATGCAAAGGCGTAAGAATAGTGCTGCCTTTACCGTTTGTATTATAGATGAACATCACTTACACCTTCTTCTCGCGGTTTTTCACACGTATTATGGGTTTTATAACCTTTGTGAGTTTAGATTACTCAGGGCTGACATCACTTACAGCTTCTCGGTTTTAGACACCTTCTCGGTTTACACACCGTTGTGGATTTATATACACCGTTATGGGTTGTGGACACCCTTTGTGGGTTTACAACACCGTTTGGTTTTGGGACAGCTTTCTCGTTTTACACCATTCTTTGGTTAAATACCTTTATCGGTTTACACACCATTTGGGTTTTAGACCACCTTATTCGGTTGGTTTTACACACCGTTATGGGTTTAGGCCTACACACCGTTTTGGAGGTTTAGACACCTTCTCTGGATAAACGATTCTTCATCGTTAGCAAACCATCGGGTGTACTCTTGAGACAGGCTTTGGTATCTCTCATCTTACAATCGTCATTAGGCTTTCTGTCAGCGTAGATGTAAGAGGTTGTGGTTGATATAGCAGAAAATTCTTCCCACCACCACACCCTTCAAGTTTTGATGGTTATAAGGCTTGGTTCGGCGAAATGTTGTAATATGTGGTACCAGTTTTACTTCAAATTTACTCAAGTTCATGAGTTTTGACAGCCATATTGAGTGCCATGATGATTTAATTGTTAGTTACATGCATGATATAGTCAAAACTAATGTTGCTAAATATTATATTGAAAGCTTACATGTTATCTATGATTTCCAATTTTTCAGTGTGGTAACTTATTCAAATAATAATTTCATATGTATTTGCCTTGATACCATGTACTGTAGATTTTGTCATTATTAATTCTATTGTATGAAAGGCAGGAATGTTAAGAACATGTGGGCAATTTGTATGTGATCTGGTGACTTGTAGATAGGTGGTTATTTGTAAGGATGGTTAGAGATAATTCATTTCCGCAAAAGAACAAGATATGTAATTATATGGTGTTTCTTTGTTGTGTTGATTTGCAGGATAGATCATTTGCAGAGAGACCGGAGAATAATTTTTCTGGTATCTGTATTTTTGGGTTTTGGCCTTCCCGAAATTTTATTAGGTAAAGGTTAGTGTGGAGCGAACACTTGTTATCTTCTGCCCAATTCAGACTTGGAAAATACCCAGTTGATTTAGAAATTTGCCCTTTCTCTCCTAACTGTCATAATCTTTGGAACCCAAATGGTAGTAATGCAAATAAACGTGCTACGCTTGACAGTGAGGCACTAAATTGCACGATTTTGTCTATTCACATATTCTCTGTACAAGGTAATCGGAGATTTCTGCTTGCACCACATTTTTGTGGACATACGGTATCCTTAAAATGAGGCCAACTCTTGCAAGTGAAAATCATTCTAAAACATTGCTTGATTAAATAACCATTGGAAAAATCATCATTTTGACTATAATCTGTTAAAGCTGTAGGACGAACTCGAAAAATGGGCCAATTTCCTGATTTCGAGTCTTGCAACTCGGAAAATGGGGAAATTGTTCAAATTTTGAGTCTTTTAAATAGTTCATTAAATCAAGAAATATTTTGAATTTTGTTTCGCATGTCATCCTCCTTTTAAAATACCATAAGATGGATGAATAGGAGCAAAACACACAGTTGTTTCTGAGCAAAACAGATATTTGTTTTAACACTCTGAAGCATTGTACCCTTAAAGTTAGGGCAACTCCTGCAAGTGAGTGTATTATAAACATTTGTTTTAATGTTGTAAATAACTCAAAAAAGCATTCGCTCACCATTGGGACTATTCGGTTAAAGCTAAGACGTAACTCGAACAATTGGGTCAATTTTCCTATTCGAGGTGTTGATGAAACTCGAAATAGCCGAAATGGCCAATTTGCGAGTCTTGTAAATACCTTCGATGAAATTCGAAAAGATTTGGAATTTGTTTTTAGTATGTCATCATTCTTTTGAATCACAAAAAATTGAGATGATAGGATGAACACACACAGACTGTTTCAGAGCGAAACATTGGGGGTATTTGTTTTTACACTCTAAGACATGTACCCTAAAGTGAGGAATGTGTGGCAAGTGAAAACCCCATTCTAAACTTTACTTTAATGTTAATAAATTAGAAAACCACTTTCTCAAATTGACTATTCTGTTAAAGCTGTAGACGAACCTCGAAAAATGGGGCCGCCAATTTTCCTGATTCGAGTCTGACACTCGAAAATGGAAAAAATTGTTCCAAATTTCAGAGTTTTTAAAATATTGATTTAAATTAAAAAGATTTTTGAATTTTGTTTTTAGCAGTCATCCTGTTCTGTTAAAACAAATAAGATGGAGATGTGATAGGAGCAAACACCACAGACGTTTTCAGAGGCGAACCATTGGGTATTTGTTTTGACACTCTAAAACACCGTACCTTAAGTGAGGACTGTGTTGCAATGAAACAATTCTAAACATTGCTTTATGTAAATAAACTCATAAGAACCACTTCTCAACATTTTGGACTATTCTGTTAAAGCGAGACGTAAACTCGAAAATGGGCCACCAATTTTTCCTGATTTCGAGTCTTGCAACTAGCAATGGGCCAATTTTTCTGAGTCGAGTCTCTGAAACCCGAAAATGGGAAAATTGTTCCCCAAATTCGAGTCTTGTAAATATTGATTTTAAATTAAGAAAGATTTGATTTGAATTTTGTTTTTAGCATGCCTCCATTCTCTGTAAAATACATAAGTGAGTGATAGGAGCCAAACACCACAGATGCTCAGAGCGAAACATTGGGTATTTGTTTTATCCTCTAAAACACAGTTACCCTTAAAGTGAGGACTACTCTTGCAAGTGGAAAACATTCTAAACATTTGAGTTAATGTAATAAACTCATGAAAGAAACCGCTTTCTCATCATTTTGGCTTATTGCTGTATAAAGCTGTAGACCGTAACTCGAATGGGCCAATTTTCCTGATTTCGAGTCTGGAAACTCGAAAAATGATGGAAAAATTGTTAAATTCAGTCGTGTAAAATATGATTAAATTAGAAAGGATTTGAATTTTGTTTTAGCATGTTCATCCTTCTCTTTTTAAAAAGCACCCCCCCACCCACCCCCCCCCCACCCACATCAGATGAGATGATAGGAGCAAAACACACAGACTGTTTCAGGGAAAACATTGGGGTATTTGTTTTTTACACTCTAAAACACAGTACCCTTAAAGTTATAGGACTGTGTTGCAGTGAAACCATTCTAAACATTTGCTTTCATGTAAATAACTCATAGAAACCACTTTCTCAACATTTTGACCTATTCTGTTAAAGCTTTGTAGACTGTAAACTCGAAAAGGGCCAAATTTTCCTGGTTTCGAGTCTTGAAACTCGAAAATGGGCAAATGGTTCTGATTTCGAGTCTTGTAAATATGAATTAAATAAGAAAAATTTTTGAATTTGTTGTTAGCATGGTCATCCTTCTCTTTTAAATACATAAGAGGAGAGATCGAGCAAACAAAGACTGCTCAGGCGAAACATGGGTATTGTTTTATACTCTAAAAACACCAGTACCCTTAAAGTGAAGGGAAATACTCTGGCAAGTGGAACCATTCTAAAAACATTTGCTTTAATGTAAATAATCATAGAAACCGCTTTCTAATCATTTTGGCTCTCTCTGTTAAAGCTCGTAGACGTGTAACGCGAAAATGGGCCAATCTTTCCTGATTCGAGTCTTGAAACTCGAACTGAGGAAAATTTTTCAAATGCGAGTCTTGTTAATATTGATTAAATTAAGAAAGATTTTGAATTTTGTTTTTGGCATTATCCTTCTCTAAAATACAGAAAATGATGATGATAGGAGCAAACACCACACGTTTCAGAGCGAAACATTGGTTATTTGTTTCACACTCTAACACACCGCTTACCCTTTAAAGTGAGGACTGTGTTGCCAAGTGAAACTCATTCTAACACATTGTTTAATTGTAAATAAAATCATAGAAACCCACTTTCTCAACATGTTGACTTTTCTTTAAAGATGAAGACCAGTCGTCCGTAACTCGAACATGGGCCAATTTCCTGGTTCGCGTCTTGAACTCGAAACTGGGAAAATTGTTCAAATTTAGAGTTTTGTAAAAATATTGATTAAATTAAGAAAAGATTTTTGAAAATTTCGGTCTTTTAGAATGTCATCCTTCTCACATTTCAAAAAACACATCAGATGAGATGATAGGGAGCAAACCCACAGGATGTTTCAGAGGAAACATTGGGTATTTGTTTTTACATTCTTTAAAACACCGTAACCTTAAAGGGTTAGGAATGTGCTTGCAAGTGAACCATTCTAAACATTTGGCTTTAAGTTAAATAACTCATAGAAAACCACTTTCTCACATTTGGACTCGATTATGTTAAAGCTGAGAATGTAACTCGAAAAATGGGGCCAATTCCTGATTTCGAGTCTTGAGAAACTCGAAAATGGGAAAATGTTCAAATTTCGAGTCTCTTGTAAATATGGATTAAATTAAGAAAAGATTTTCTTGAATTTTTGTTTTTAGACATGCATCATTCCTTTAAACTACCATAAGATGAAGATGATTAGGAGCAAACACACAGAATGTTTCAGAGCGACGAAACGTGGGGTATTTGTTTTTACATTCAAAACCGTTTTCCTTAAAGTTAGGCACTGTGTTGCAAAGTGAAACCAATTCTAAAACATTTGCGTTAATGTAAATAACTCATAGAAACCCCCTTTCTAAACATTTTGACATTCTTCTGTTAAAGCTGTAGATGTAACTCGAAAAAATGGGCCAATTTTCCTGATTTCGGGTCTTGATTTGAAAACTCGGGAGAAAATGGGAAATTGTTCAAAATGTCGAAGTCTTGTAAATATGATTAAATTAAGGAACGATTTTTGAATTTTGTTTTTAGCATGTCATCCTTCTCTTTAAAACACATAAGATGAGATGATAAGAAGAAAACACAGAGGCGATTCAGAGCAAAACAGTTGATATTTGTTTTTACACTCTGAAAAACCGTACTCTTTAAGTTAGGGCAACTCTTGCGAGTGAAAACATTTATTTTACTACAACTATAAAATTTCCAAATTCGGAAAACTTGAAACTCGAAACTTGAAATCGAAATCGAAAAAATGAAACTCGAAAGTCGAGAAATGAAAACTCGAAACTCGAAAAATGAAACTCGAAAACTCGAAAAAATGAAACCCGAAACTCGAAAAATGAACTCGAAACGGCGAAAAGGAGAAAACTCAAAACTCGCAAAAACTGAAACTCGAAACTCGAAAAATGAAACTTGAAACTTAAAATTGGAACTCGAAACTCGAAAATTAAAACTCGAAACTCGAAAAAATGAAATTCGAAACTCGAAAATTAAAACTCGAAACTCGAAAATGAACTCGAAACTCGAAAAATAAAACTCGAAACACGAAAAAAGAAACTCGAAACTCGAAAAATAAAAAAAATAAAAAAAATAAAAAAAATAAAAAATTAAAAACCGAAACTCGAAAAATGGAAAACTCGAAACACGAAAATTAAAACTCGAAAAACAAAACTCGAAAAATGAAAACTCGAAACTCGAAAATGAAAACTCGAAACTCGAAAAATAAACCTCCGAAAAATGAAAATCGAAACACGAAAATTAAAACTCAAAACCTGAACAACTCGAATATTTCGTAACACACAAATCTCCAGGCCGCCTTCCAGAATATGAGGTAAAGCGTTTGTTTCAAACTCACCGAACGGGGGTCGGATATAACTCGGTCAGAGAATCTATATAGACACAATTGAGAAAGATGCTGCTGATGTAAACTTTCCTATCATGGATACACAGGTTATTGCAATTCCGGGTGATGCTTACATAAACAAAATGAAATTTTTTAAGTTAAAATGGGGACCGTACAGAAAAGACACAATAGGATGATTTTTAAAATGCCGTGCACGAGGGGTGTGTGATTGTATTGGAATGTAAAAATTCTTTTGTACCATGACGATAGAAAAACAATTCCACGTTTTCGCGTCCCACACATCAGTTATAACATTCAAAAATATCACTCAATCGTCAAACAGGGGTTGTATTAAACTACTGCCAGAATTGTTCAATGTATTTACCGTGCGCTGCGTTAACACGGAAAGTGAATGCCGAGTGGATTTTTTGAGTGGTTGGCCTTCCCCATTGGTTAATCGCGAATGAGACTACCCATAGACTCCGGACCCTTTTTATGCGGATATTTGCGGCGCGCGAGTTGCCGACCTCTGAAAAATTCTGGCCTTCACATCATCATCCTATGATCATTGGTGTTGGATTTGGAGTTTCCGTCGACTATTGGCACTGAGGGAAGGAATTTTTGGTAACAATTCAATTTCCGGCTGGCGCAATTATTCAAGTAGGCTTTCCGCACATTGTAACCAGTCTGGTATGATGAATTCGAAAAGTTAAAGGTTGCACCGAGAGATTTTTTGGGGCAACCCATATATATGCCATATGTAGAGATTTCATATAGAAGACCCCCAATAGATATCTTACCTTGTTTTGGTTACGAATGCCTTGTAAAGAAAACAAATGCGATTTTTTAGTCCTTAATTTCAATATAAAACTAGGCTGAATTTGTGTATCTGCTCCTATACGAAATTCGAAATTGCACAATTTTTCAGCTTATACCCAAAAAACCAGGGGGTGGATTTCTAATCACTGGTGAATGGAATGTACTGAACTGTGCCAAGCTTAATCCGTTTCACACGGGGATATTTCTGATAGAAGCTTTACTTAGTGCAAAAATTTTAGATTTTTCACATTTTGTAGGGACACCGTTATGTGAATCTCTCGTTGCCCTTTAAAAAGGCAAATTATAAAAAGGTAGCAATAAAAGCACAGTGAACAGTTTAAAATACATTAATATAAATCAATTTCTGGTGACTAACCCTTTAAAGGCTGACTCATAGATTTTTCCGACGAGGGCGCACTCAATTTTTTCAACAATCGTGTTTTTTGCATATACATAATGATGTCGATTCACTATCACTGTGTGACTAGCTAAGCTTCAAAGCCGATTGCCTCATATAGAACATCACAACTTTGTTATAAAAATTCCGGATCCGGAACATTTGTTCCATGGATCCTACGTACGAATCTCCTTCGGCACGTCTTATACTGTTCCTAAATTTTTACTGCATGAAAACGAAAAAACAGATTTCAACCCTAACTTTGGAATTAAGCATTTTTAGGTGACTATCTTAGTTCTAGATGACTATTTTTAAATTACTACACAAAAATTATATTTCGAAATCTCTGAGTCAGCCTTTAAGTAAGAGCTCTCTAAACTTAAATGGGTAAATCTAGTAACTAATTTATAATGATAGTCATGCCAGTACTACTGGATGAATCATAATCTTCACACACTAATAATATAAATCTAGCGCACGGGGTCGTATTCACATCACCGGGCATTTTTTAGTACCTTTTATTACTTATTAAAATTTCTGTACCCGGTAATTGCTAAAGTGAGCACAGATAAGTGAATTTAAAAAAAACACGTATTGTTTGAATGAATTTTCGTACCTAGAATCCCGTAACTAGACATGAAACTCCTGACACGAGCAACGTTCCTGCAAATTAGTTTGCGACCCTCCGAAGTGCTGACAACGCCCAGATGGCATAGAGATACGCTGGAAATCTACTAGACCGGACAGGCAGAATCGAGTAAATCGTTCTTCCCAGATTTGGTGATGTTTAGTGAGATGCCATAATAATACCAGCTGTTGACGCACCTGAGAAGTGGCCATGCCATTAAATTATGTTTTAGATCAAAGTTTATTTCTCTTCTTTCGACAGAACTAAATATATAATATTTGACATGATTTACTACTCTCTCCTAACCTCGCCCATCATTTTATTATCTACAAGTGTGGTATCAAAACAAATTGTACATGACAAAACGCACAATTTACACATGACCTGTTCACGCAACTGTTGACGAATTTGAACTGTCAATAGATTGCATAGATTTACCTTTCCTATGCTGAAAAAATGACGATATTTGTGAAGAAACGTAGATATAATAGATGTTTCTAATTAGATTGCACTTTTATCACAATATTCAATTGTCCTGAATAGTTGGACAACTTCCTTCGCAGAGTACTTGCAGGTAATCGATTCATGAGTCAATGATAATCAGTGTATAGACATTAAAATTTATCAGATTATTAATTTTAAACCATTGTAAAACATTCACAGAGTCAATTATCACCTAGTCCGATAGTGAAACAAGATCTCTTTTCAATAACTTTAATTCTCTCTGACTTAACTAACACTTCCCACAAGTAACGCACATGTCTAATGCCCTCTTTACAAACCAGTTGGTCGTATGCACAAAAACAATAAAATTATATCAATGTCTGTTCGGTAAATTTTTGATAACCCTTCTTTGCCCATTGTGATCAATATCGCCAACACAGTGTCAAGTTTATAGTCAGGCAGCAGTTGTCAGCTACTGCGATAATTTTGCCAACTTTGATTTTTCACTTTCATGTGTTCAAGGACATCAAAAGGAATCGCTTTCAACTTGTTGCCGAATTTTCAGTGTCGTATTACGTCACCTGGAGGTGCGTTTTCAAAATGGCCGCCAAATCATAGAAAATCGAATAAAAGCGTATTGATTACCACAAATACCATCTAAAAGGGTTAGGTTTCTACGTTATTTTGGCCAAGTGACCGTTAGAAATGTTTTAAAAAACCAAAACAGTGTTGTTCAGGAATGATAGAGGGCGTTTTTTTTCAAAATGGCCGCCAAATCATAGAAAATTCATTAAAAGCATATTGCTTACCAAATAACATCTAATAGGGTCGGGTTTCTGGATAATTTTGGTCAGGCGATCTCTAGAAATGTTTTTAAATAAGAACAGTGTTGTTCAGGAATAATTGATGGTGGGTTTGTTTCCAAAATGGCCGCCAAATCATAGAAAATTAATTAAAAACGGTCCTAAAACATAGTAGTGATCAAAATGCCATGTCATAGAGTGACGTTTTCTAGATGATTTTTGTCTTCTGATTTCCTATAATATTTTAGGGCCAAAAGTGCTATTCTTTACCATTACTAGGGGCGCTTTTTCCTTCCCCAAGATGCTAACAAAATAATTAGAAATTCCCGAACAATATTCAAAAGACATCATAGAATTGGACCTTGTTTTTCGAGATTGTTACTCTAGTGAATTTTAAAATGTTTTTACAATCAGAAACAATACTGTTTACCATTAATAGATGTGTGGAGTAGAGCACATTTTGGGTATGCTTACCTTGATTGGAATGAATTAATGGTAGCTTTCTCTTCTATGGCACACTAATAGTAACTATGTTGAAACAAACCCAAATTCCCACAAAAAAAAACAAACCGCCTTTTTTTTTAAAAAAAAAAAAAAACAAATTTCCACATTTAGAGAAACTATTAGCAAGAAAGTGAACTTTTGCTGACAAAGAATGTTCCAAAAGTCTTAGAGGCCTTTTCAGGGAGTTTGGGTCCAACGTTTTGAAGACCTATCCCAATAATCTGCACGCATCCCGGGATATAGTCACAATACTTGTAATCACATGATTGTGTAACCAGTTAAGAGGTAAAGTATTACTTTGTATCTCTGGGGGTAAACTTGTTCGTACATAGGACCGTCTTGGTATATCTTTGCTTAACACTGCTAATTTGATTAAGGCACTCATGTTGAGGAATTTTTTTTTTTCCCTGTAATGTCAGGTTTATGCCATCAATACAAAATTGATGCAATTTAATGTCTGTAACTCTACTGAACAATGTTTGTGTGCTCATTTGTGTTCTCTATGAGCCTCAATGAAACATTCGCGCAGTTGCTATGAATATGCAACAAGTCCCCGGTCCGTTTTGTAGAAGTTTTTTTTTCATATTAGATCCATCATAAATGCCAATGTAATTGAGGAAAATTGGTACCGTTATACTCTCGCAAAATTATGGCTCTGGTTGCGGATTGCTAATTATGTTAGATAAGATGTTATAAAGAAAGGTCAGATATTTTAACTCTACCTCACAACGAGCAGAGCAACTTGCCCATTTATAGGGCTAACATACCTAAAATGTTGTCGATTGCAGTTATTTTAATGTGGAAGAAGCATTTCATACAGCTGTTGCAATTGTCAAAAGAAAACAGCTTGCTAACAGTAGCGCGATTCCGTCAAAGAAACCAGATTGAAGGCTATGGTAGGTATTTACTCTCTGTATAGATTATTTTAACAACCTAACCTTGTAAAAATCTAGTTCAAGAAGATGAAGAGTAATAGTGGTTGGTGGTTGGTCGCTCCTGTCGTAACTGACAGCTTGTGACCCAGAGATGCATTGCCATAGATGACGTCTTCAGCAATAGAATAGCACAGTGTGTCCTGTGACCGCTTTAATTGGCCTGCATCTTCTTTTTTGTGCCTTCAACCATTCCTTGCATAATTACCTTCCCCAAGTTGTTTTTTTTTCCCCAACCACGCTTTGATACATGACCAAAAATCTTAATTTTCTGTAGCATATTTCGGGTAAACAAGGCATTTTTTTCAAACCTACATCTCCTGAAGAACACTGAAGTTGTCCTCTTCTCGATCCATGGATGCGAAGTATACGCCTCACACCACATCCCAACGGCTCTACAATTCCTGGTTACGGTCTGCGGTGGGGTGAGGGTCCGCGGCTTCACGTGCGTGGGACTAGACGAGTTTTGGAGTTCTAGTTTTCTCTTCAACCAGATCTTCGATAGATTTTGACCATTGTGCCGATCTTGCCCTTTCCCAACCGATGCTGGATCTCATGGCCACAGCCACCCTCCTTAGTAATCAATGATCCACGAAATTAATGATAACAAACTAAACTCGCTCCTTTCCATACAACCAGTAGGGGCTCTTCCCTTCTTTCAGGACCAATAGCCATCAACCTATTCTTACCGACATTGTGGTAATTAAATATAGTACACTTGTTTGGTACATCCAAGCATCAGGAGAAAAAAGTAAGAGTACCTAGATCCTCAACGATAGAGCGCTTTGTTTAATAAATCCGTAACGCTTTACGGCCAAGAGTACCTTCTATCGTCCTAACCCCCCCAGAGAAAAGGTGGAGAGAGTGGAAGTGGCCCATTTTCGATGAAACCTGGATACAAGTTTACGATCGACACTCAACAGAGAAATACAAAATTTGGGTTTATAAAGATGGGCAAGACCCCAATCACTGTCAGGTTCGTAAATTTTTTGACATTGGGGGGGAGGAGGTTGATGAAAATTTCGAATGAACAGGTTTTCTGAAAGATTCATTCTACTAGCAGCATGTCGCGCAAGCACCTAAAATTATTGGCCATTAAGAAGCTAAAAAAATCGTTAATGGTAATTGTATAGAACAAAATGCGCGAGAAGCGCGCGGAAATTTTCCATTTTTAACTATTATTGGTAAATTTGAGTTATCTGGTCAAAAACTCATGAACGGGCGGCATCCAACAGGGGGGAGGTGGATCGTATTGACCATCCCCCTTATCAAAATAGTGGGAGGATATATATATATAAATATATATATACACACCCTCCCATCCCCCTCCATACAAGTCTTTTGTATCAATATTTTTGAGGTATTGTATTGTTTTTGCAAAAATTAAACTCCACAATGTTTAATTTTAGCACTATTTAAGGGGGTTTTATGCCACAGGTCCTCGAATAGAAGCGTTCAAACATGGGAATACCGCAGATTTTCTGCATCATGGCAAAATGACTTAAACAGTGTCTGCTACTTGGAAATACTTTGTTGAAGCAACTGACAGTCATATCTTGCTTTGTCCCCTTTACAGCCACAACGACACCATGTGATTTCCAGCTGTTTCCAAGACTGAAAGCTGACCTTGCACGACTTCGATATGCCATTCTCATTGCCTGAAAGAATACATCAAAAAAATACTTGGTCAGCGCCTTTAGATGGTGTGCTTTAGCCCTCTCGTGTCAGTAATGTGACATTAATGGTTGACAAAATCCATTTTACACAGAAAAGCACCCTCTACAAATAATGTTATTTGTGATACGTACAACATCTTTAAAAACGAAGAATATCTTAAATAATTTTAAATGTCCTATTAGGTAGGTTTTTGGTAATATTTTTTTTTTATTTGGCAGTCATTTTAGAAAACTGCCCTTATTATTCGTGATGACAAAAACCGTTTTAAATGAAACATTCAGAGATCACTTTGGCTAAATCATCGAGAAAACTACCTTAGTAGAATGTTTGGAAACAACCACCATCAACATTCCTAACAACATGCTTTATTTAAAAACATTTCTAGAGTTCACTTGGCCAAGTTCCCAGAAACCCGACCCTATTTATGGCCTTTGTGTAACAATATGCCTTTAAGTCGCGTGTGGTCTAGCGGAAAGTGCAGGACTCGTGATCAATAGACCTGAAAATCGTGAGTTCGACGAGCCCCACTATGGTCACGTGGTTGTGTCCCTGGCAAGACAACTAATCTCAATTGCCTCTTCCACCCAGCGAAATCTGGTTAGCTTCTATGGGACTATTACGATCTAACGGCTGATAGGCTGGTGCGCTTGTAAGGCATGTCTTCGAGCAGCCACCTACATGAAGCGAATGATCGTGACGATTTCTTTAAGGCGGCCGTATAATAATTTGTTGAAGGCGCTGTGTCTTTGTAGAGCGCCATATAAATGCTCCGTTATTATTTATTGTTATTATTTAAAGAATTTCAATGATTTTTGGGCGGCCCCATTTTGAAAAAAGCCCTCTATCCTTCCTGAACAACACTGTTTTGGTTTTAAAAAACATTTTCCTATCTAGCGGTTCACTTGACCAAAATTATCCAGAAACTGACCCAATTAGATGGTATGTTGTGATAAACAATACGCTTTTAATATATTCGATTTTCATGATTTTGGCGGCCATTTGAAAAAAGCGCCCCAGGTGACGAAATACGACACGTTGGAAAATTCGGCACAATTTGAAGCGGATATGCGTTGTGATGTCCTTGAACACATGAAAGTGAAAAACAAAGTGGCAAATTAATAGAACGTAGTGTAAGATAGTGCAGCTGCTCCTACTTATTATCCCAAATCTGTCGCATTTTCAAAGTTGTACTTGAAGCCATTATTACATGGTTTTACAATAAACAATCGTGCATTAAGGAAAGTGACAACACGCTTCACACATAAATTCTTTCAATCATGTTTTATATTCACGACCAATTACTCATTAAACTCTTTGTAAATGAATGCACAAGTGGAACGCTACCTTCTTGATTTTAGTGCGTGATTGACTCATAAAAAAAAATGGGTGGTCTAACCATATTAACCACATGAATGGTAAGAGTTGATAAAAAAATCGCGACGAATACGAATACATGGCACTCATATGGTCTATATCTACCTTTTGCTGCACACTTTTAAAAGGAGAGATGTTCTTATAATGGTTATTGTGTTGGTAATATTTCATCGCAATGGGGAAAGGGTATCAAAATTGCCAGCAAAAAAAAAAACCATTACTAGTAATACAATTTTTATATTTTCCTCCTAACTTACGACCAATGGTTTGACCTTATGGGGGCATTTAAACACACTGCGTTACTTTTTTGGAGGTCTTTATTTTAAGCTTCAAGTAACTCAAGTTCCATTGTTCATTGGTAAAGCGAAATACAACGTTAAAGGAGATCGTTGAAGAACTAAGACCACAGACATAATTATGAAAACATGTTTGTTGATCCAAAAAAGTTTTCTCTACCCTTCTCTGATTTTGTGGGCAATATTTTATTGCAAACAAATGCTGAAAAAAACTCCAGCTGTATATGGTTTTGAAAGAAAAAAAAAACGTTTTGTTATTAACGTTTAACAATGCCATGCACAATAAACCCACTTTTGAACCAATTAGGGGAGGGGTTGTGAGAGTAGGTCCTATCATTTAAAACACAAACTTAGTTTATGTGTGTAAGCTTCGTGGAATGGTAGAAAACTGGAAAGGCGTTACAAAAATGTTTATTACTCATTTTCATGCGATTTTCTTCATTTTTATGTAAGAGATTATTAGTGATTCAGGGAATTACGGTTGAAATGAAAGCATTCGCGTGCAGAGTCGGCAAGCATTCCATGCACATTATGGATTTTTGATACACCCTGTTTACACTTAAGATGGTCAATGTCTCTACCACTCTCGGGGTGTTAGGGTGGTCCATGGACGTCGCACATCAACCATGTTCCTACATGTAATTTCTCACTTAAAGACACTATCAGTGATTTGAAAATCTGAACTTTTGCAGGAATAGCTTCAAAGTGAAGGATAAGTCCTGTAGAATTCTCCATAAGTTACCTTTTCCAACTGAAGCATTGACAAAAGAATAAAACGGCAGTGTTCCAAGATACGATTCCCCATCTCATTACGTTTGTAGTAAGTGTCCGACGGACAGTATGACTAAATTTCCATTCTGTCCTTATTAGGTGGCTTCTAGTGTTATCATTTTGCAGTGTATGTTTACGGAACCTGTACTTGTTATAGACATGCACAAAATCTGATTTTTGATGATTTTTTTCGATTTTCTGATTTAGCACATCACCGATAGTGGTCTTTAAAAATCGCGGTGCCACACAAGTTGGGTTTAAAATAAACAATAAGAAATAATATAAGATGGAAGAAATAAATGAAGAAATAATCATGAAATAATGTCATTTTTGTGATCCTAACACCATCATTTTTTTTGGTTTATCATTCCTATATCCCCGTGAAAAGGTTAATGCCAACATTTCAGCTGAATTTTGTTCAGCGTTTTTGAGGTGAATGAGCAAATGTTTATTATATCACGTTGCTTCATAAAAGCTACTATTTTTTACTTTTCTGCCCCAGTTTAACGGACAGAATACAACATTACGTGTTTTCATTCAGTGCAGATACCTATTTCACGCAAGAATCGTCACCCAGCTTTCCTTTGGACCACGGTTTCAGATGATATAAACATCATCAACGTTTCTTAAAAAGATAAGTCCGAGTGGAGGAGGCTGTGGCTAACGAACAGCCCCTTCTTTATGTGAGTGCAACAAAGTTCGTATCTAACATTTTCATATTTTCAGGAGAAGCATTTTGTGTTTCCTTCTTTTTTGTGACTTTTCACATAAAAAATAATTCTTTACAAAACACAATTAAATTTTGAGTGCAACAAGTCGTATCTACACCTAAGTAGTCCTCATATCTGTAGATAAATTGAGCCTATCTTGAATATATGTTAACTTATGCGTATTCATTTACTTTTGTAATTAAAGTCACTGAGCGTCCCAATACCTAAACTGAATGGAAAAGGTTGTGACTACATTTTTGATATTTTTTTTTAAGTTTTTTGGTGCTTTTTCATATATATAAAATAACGCAATTTCGCCAATGTTGTTCGAACTTTGTTGCACTCACATGTACGCTTTGAAGCAGTAAAATCGAAGTTCAATTCACACAAACGTAGGAATTAGGGTCAAACTGTAGTTTTCGGATTCGGAATAAGGAACCAAAATTGACGTGGTCCCAATTCTACAAAATATATGCATGTGAAATAAAAAATGTTGTTAACAAATGTTCTAGAAAGACTATTCTACCATACTGAACAAAAATATTGTAATTTATTAAAATGCCATATGTTTGAGATAGCCTGCCGCATGTGTTTGTTAAGTGGCTGGTTAAGACAATCGAAAGCAAACTGTCAGTATACAGTATAAAGGGTGATAATTGAATTTTATATTAATATTTATTGTTTCGCTATATGAATATGTGAATGCTTAAGCTGGAAAACTATTGTTAATATTTTGTTCATCTGGTACTAAGGATTAAAAAGGTATAGTTTGCTATATATAGGACAATTAACACAGTAAGCTTAAAATGGTTCAAGGTCATCCTGGTATATGAAAACAACGTTGTGAACATCTGTTCTCTTACTACACAGCGTGAAAGTAGTGTGGTGTGTAGACTGTCCCACAGTCTCGGCTCTGTCTTCGGATTCAGGGCACAGTAGGTTCAACTGACATAAATTCAAACTTATTTACAACAGTCGCACTCACCAACACGATGCATCTAATGTATATACAAAAATCAACAACTAAAATCCTAAAAAAATCAGATCACTGGACCCTTGGACATCGGTCCTTTTAATACTGCGCTGACACCTTTTTTACCCCAATGGCCGCCCATACGCCCTTATACGACGAACTAACTTGTACTTGTCCACGGATTGACAAAATAAAATCAAAATATGGATTTGGTTGACTCAGAGAGATTGTAGTCTTCATTACCAGTCGTTTATACCACAGACCCTGAGAGGGTCTATGTTGTGTGAAGAGTCGAGGTAGCCAAGTCAAGAGTCTTTAATTACTTTCACACCGGTTAAACAGGTCACTTACTATTCTTTTCAAGCAAAACAGTAAGAAATGAAAGCAACTATTTCGCACTTACCAGTTCCACATCAGATTAACAGTCTTGAAAGCCATATTTGGAGTTTTAAATAATGTAAAGACGCTGGCATTGCCTTCATTTTGCTTTGCCTGAAATTATATAATTGAATATACATAATTAAAAATTAAGCGTCGTCAACTCCCATCACTCTAGCTAAAAAAAACCACGTATTCATACCCATCCTCCACCCCGCCCTCCTCTCCCCTACAAGACCCACACACGCTTTCTTACACGTCCACACGCACAACACACAAACACCACATACCAACACACACGTGCACACGCAAACCTAAAGCTCTAGTAGTTTCGGGTTCAATTAGTAAATTTGTCTATTAATTTTTTGTATAGCCTAGTTTTTAAACTCATACTTAATGTTTCAGTTACTTTTTCTAAGCAAATTACAAAAGGGAAATTCTTTCTTTCCTTCTTTATATCCCTTTCCCTGTTTTAGCTTTCTTTTTCCTCATTATTTTTCTCCTTCCTCTAATTGTTTTCTTTTTCCCGTCTTCTTATCCTCTGCATCATTTTCTCAACTGTGCTGCCATTTCCAGAACGCTCAAAGCCTTCGTTTTTTCACCTATACCATGTATATAGCTTTGTCTTCTCTGGTATCCCACCTAATGGCATTCCACGAACACTTAAGGCCGACTCGGAGATTTCCGGAGGGGCGCCCTCAATTTCCAAAAAATAATCGTTGTTTTTTGCATGTACATAAGCTTGTCCATATACTAATCATGTGTGAAAATTGCTAAGCTTAAATCGAATTCCTTCATATAGAAAATCACAACTTTTGTTATAAAAATTTTGTATACACAGTATTCTATGGGCACGTAATACTACAACATAAATGTTTACGGATAAAAACGAAAATCCGATTCATTCTCAAATTTTGGCATTGTTGGGGGGAATTTTAGTTCTAGTTGACTATTTTTCATTATTACACAAAAAAATAATATTTCGAAATCAATCTCTGAGTCAGACTTTTAAATTTCCTCACATTTCTCCCAGGGTTTCTTTCTAACCTTAAGTCTGTTCCTACGAAATTACAAGTCAAGTCAAGGGAACTCTTTGCCTTCATTTTTATTTTTATCTCCATTTGTTCTTTTCTTTTTTTCGCTTTTTCGTCTTTTCCTTTCCTCTTTCTCTTTTTCTTCTTTTTTCTCCTTTTTACCCTTTTCCTCTTTTATTTTGTACTCCTCTTGAGCTCTCATTTCCTGTGAGCGGCGCTCCCAGTTCCCGCTCTTTTTGCACCCCTGATATTAATTCTAAAAGGCTTCTAAATTCCCTGCATTGTTACCGTTGTTGACCCTGTGACGCTATCGTGATCTTGCCTAAATCTGATCACGTCGAAATTTTGCACTTGTTTACGTGTCTTTGGACCAAAGTTTAGTCGAATCAGGGCACGTCTGAGATATTTGTTGTTAACAAAAAGAGAGAACCCAGTAAGATACAAGACCCGAATGGCCCGAGGAAGTGCGTGATTTGGTCTTCAAAAGCTCTAAAAACCTCCCAAACGGGCGAATTGCCGAATTGGGGATATTGCTGAAAAAATTACAGCCCTGTCGGTCAGGATGTAGCACTTAACTGCATAGGGGTTTGCACTCACGTTAGTGCATAAGGGGAGGGCTGGCTCCTGGGGGCATATGCATTATAAAACCACTTCCCCAATTGATTATTAAAGCCTTAATGTTATAAGCTTCAAAGGCCATTAACAATAAGAATAGTGACTATTCGCCGGACTTGTTTCTGGCGATTACTGTTGTGAAATTATTTACCGGACAAACTATGGCGGGCGCTATTTTGCTATAATATCTATCATATCACAATAGTATTATCGGTTTATTCCGTCAAGCGTATGTAGGATTAAAATCAATCACCACCCACATCCTCCCTCGCTAGTGTAGTGGATAAGAGCATCGGATTATCATGCAGGTATCACAGGTTCGAATCCAAACATGGCCTTTTTCAATAAATGGATTTCATATTATTGTAGAGAAAGAGAAATATTACTAAGTCCAGAGTTTGTCCGGTAAAAGATTCACAACAGTAAATCGCCCGGCTAGTCCGGCGAAAAGCGTTTGCCTAACAATAAAGAGATAACTGAACAAATCTTGTTCAGTAAGAAAACTATGTGCCAAATAAGTTTAAAGAATAATTGTTTGATTTTCCTGGACTTGTGCTGATTGTTTCAAAGCAATAACAGCACATTTTTAGGAGCGCCCCCAGTTTCACAGTTACAATTTAATAGACAATTACCAACACAAACTATGCAAAAATATCAAATTTCTAAAAATCGGGTGTCGCTCTTAAAAATGTGCGGTTATTGCTTTAATGGTAAGAATGAACTATATTACCATTTAAATTTTAAAAAAAAAAAAAAAAATCATATATTTTTAGGTAACTTACTTATAAGATATAATTTACCATAGGTTTCACAGCAAACAGCAATATGATGCATATGAAATATTATGGTACCAATGGCTTACTATACTTTACAAGAATTGTTTTGTTTATTTATATCACTAGTTTACAGTTATTAGATTTTTTTTGTATTTTGACCTGGGCATTTCCGTTATTGCATAAGAGACTCCCAGGGATCATGCTAATTAACGCAAATTCGCCGCGATGGATGTTTTTTGCGTCATGCAAGCGCAATAAAAGTTGCCAAATACAACCAAATATACACCAATCTATTGCAGGCGCAAAATACATAGAATGTGCCATAGGCGCCCCTCTCCAGAACACAATGAAGTTAAGTGTTAAAAGTTACAATTAAGTTTGGTAAGAAGTCGAAAATGTGTAAATCCAATGGTAACCGAAAATTGGGAAAATATATCCAATATTGAAACCTTAGGGTGAGGGATAGACTCAGTGGTAGAGAACTCGCCTCCGTACACGAAGGCCGCCGAGTTCGATTCCGGCAGGGGCGCCTCCAGCTGGTCTGTTCGATTGGCAAAGGTACAGGCGGAGGAGAAAGGAACTGGCCACCTTACTCCATAATGCCGAGGCCTTGTTTGCAATGCCGCTCTACCGGCATGCCCCCAACGCTCATTGAGTATGGGACCTACCTATTGAAATCTTATATGTTAATGAGGTCAAAGATCATCTTAGGTCAAATGATACTATAGATATCAGGCGACACTACACTGCAAAAACAGTGCTTAGAAACTAAACACTTTTATAAACACTATTTTGCACCATGTTTTTTAAAAATTGTGAAATGTCTGTTTAATATCTAAACACCTCATATCTTATAACATGTTTAAAATCTAAACATGTTTAGGGGTTTGACAGTAGGTGTTTATACATTTGATGTCAAGTGTTTAGGAATTAAGCATGTCAAATCTCTAAACACTAATTTGCACCGCGTTTCTAAACACTGTTTTTGGGGTGTAGTGATCCGCAGATTTCTTGTTTAAATACAAAATGCGTTTTAATTGCATTTTGGGTTTCTTTTTTATCGGCCGCTTCACCGATTTAAAAAAACAATAAGAAATAAAGGGCTTATACCTAACAAAAGAACAATTTCTCATGTATTCTGTTTCTACCCCCTCCCCCATACCTTGTGAGCCTTGACTTCGCTATCTTCAAATAAGACATCAGGAAGATCCTTCTTGTTCACTTCAGCAACTCTGCGTATTATCTTTTCTGCTTTTTCGTGTCTTCCTCTCGTAATCAGCCACCGAGCCGACTCTGCTAAGAATCTGATTTGTAATCATAGATGTCGAGATTAACAAGATTTCTTAAATGCAGGCTATGACTATGGTTTACCTTAACACTCATTTTCTTTTGAATTATGAAAATCTAAAATTTTCTGCAGTGTGTACATCTTGAAATATAGATAAGTTCAGATATAGATATAGATAGAGATTCACTTCTGAAATAATTCTTACGTTTGGGATTCTATGAATTTTTGTTGCCAACAACAGCATGTCTTTTTGTCAAATATCTACAAGATTATCCTCGCTTTGGTTTTGAATAGTTGCAATGCAATCAAAATATACAATTCAGTTATTCCAGTGTTAACACAGCCATATCTGCCTTTCATGTTTCGAAGCCAAATCCGCCATTGCTTGCGCACTCCAAAAAGGGTTCCTTGCTGGGAGTTCGAGCTCCCAAGTCCATCTCCTAGAACGCTGATATAGTCAAGTCAAGTTAGAGGTCATTTTTGTGAGGAGGCACTATTTTCACAAGTAACATCAGAAGAAGACCGTTTAGCCTTGCTTGTACCATCAGAACTGTCCAACACATTATACAATTTTAAAAACCATCCAGTAAGGTATGATGGAGCCTGTCCATGAAGAGACTGATACACATAAACAAGGAGTCTGTATCTGATACGTTCCTTAACAGGCAACTAGTGAAGAATGATCAAAAGTTGTGACGAACTCTGCTCACGACCGCATGCGAACACCAAACGCGCAGCTTTATTTTGCAAGCGCTGGAGCCTTTTGAGATCTATTTCATTGGCGCCATATAGTAATGAATTGACATAGTCAATGTGGGACAAGACCAAAGATCGTACAGCATGGTTGCAAGCATCAAAAGTGATAAACCTACGAATATGCCGTAAGTTACGAATGTGGTAATTTTACGTTTTTACAGATAGCACAATTTGATTGGACATACTAGTAGTGGAATATAACACAACCCCAAGGTTCTTTACACACACAGACGTAAGAACAGAGGTGGCTCTGTTGAAGGTAGATTTCTAAAAACACAGGGCATGGCAAAGACAATAATTTTGTCTTTTTTTACTCATCTGCAGCAAGTTTTGGACACCCATATGCAGCTTGAAAGTTTTCGAAGAGCACGCTAATAATTACATTTGTGTAGCAAAAGCGCCTTTGCTTTTATGCTAAATTGCCAGTACACTGCATATGCGTACCATCCATACTATATCCTGCTAGGATTCCTCAATCAAATATTTTGTATAGTGAATTAACATCTGGCGCTGTGTCTAAACACAAGGGCATGAGTTGAGCTACCATTTGACATAAGCAGTGAATGTACAGGATAGTGAAAGCAAGTTGCATACTGCACATTTCCAATGGAAATATAATTTGCATTCTACAAAACTGTATTCTATAAGAGGAGAGAGCCCAATCCCACAAAACGATTAATATCACGTATTACGCGAAATAACCCTTCATATTTTTCTGACTTTCATAATATTTTTTTATATTTGGTTTAAGTAGAGGGGCCCAACCACCCACTAGCTACGCCAAAGTTCTAGCTACTATTACGAACACGGCTGAACAAAACACAAATATATTTTAACTTTCCCCATTAATATGTGCTTGAATACTTACGGAATATACAAAAAGAAAAGCACTATTGGTATTGAGATCGCTAGCTGAAGATTTCGCCAGTCTCTAATATAAAATGCAAGGCCTGCTAGCGTCATAAGTCCAAAGGCAAACGCAATCTGATTGCAGATACCCGTTATAGTCCGCTTCGATGGTCCGACAAACTCAGTACCTAAAATAATGGGTAATTTAAATTAAAACAGTTTGATTATTACAACGTTATCAACTAAATGAACTAATGCTAGAATTACAATCTTGAAGCCTGTAAATTTCAAGCAAAAAATACCAGAAATTAAGTGGAACTGTGACAGTGACTTGAGGACCTAAGTAGTAGTATTTTATTGTCTTTGTCTCTTTTCGTTTTTGATCTGCTCTATGGCATTGTAATTGATGACTTTCGTACTTTGCTCTGCCACAGTTCAACTTAATTTGTGCTAATTTTGTGAACAGTAATTCTTATTACCAATGGTCACGAAAAGGTCACGGGGCCGGGTTAACATTCTAAACATGTTAAAAATAATTTCGAAATCATTGAAGGTCGGTAAGTGGTCATAAAGGGTCATTAATGGGTTCAAGGTCAAATTTTCAAAATGCTCCACCTCGGCTAAATTCGATGGAAATACTTTCCAGCTCATTCAAGGTCATTAAGGGGTCATAAGGGGTCAAAAGTCACATTTTGAAACTCACTCTGCTAAAAATATTCTACCTCGACTGTTTTCATATCTGTGTTCAGATCTATAGCGTATTTTCGGACAGAAATTAAAACACAGTGGTCTATTGGGGAAACGTGATACATTTGCTCATAACATGAAAATGCACCATCAGAATTAACTGACCTTTTTGGAGGATATTTAGTGAACAATAAACAAAATGATTACAAAATGCACCTATTAAAACAAAACAGACTTTGTTTGCGATTTTTTCGGTAGAAATGTCTGACGAAACATTGACACAACTTTGAAGGGTGGCTACAAAACACAACTATAGTCCATTTATCTTGCCCGAGTCAGTGAAGTCAAATGATCCAGACAGGTGCTTTGCGTGTGTATTTCGTACCGCCTTATTCCAGCGCTTTGAATTAACGTCCGCGATTTAATGCTGCGACCACTGCCTAACATACTGACATCACTGAATCGAGGACGAAAAAGCACTATACCGGTTGCTCGCCGCTTCCGTGCAGTTCATTCCGGTTGCAGCCAGTTTCCGTTCTAAACCATGAAACATGGAAACATGAACCGCCAGTCAACTGGCAGCAGAGTTTTGAAGCCTTCCCTTAGTTGCCGGGGTAACATGAATTGGCATTGGTCTTTTATTTGCGTGGTTGAATTCAAGCGGGATTAGTATTACATAATTGTTGGCACTGCTTGGAATTCTCATCTGTATTTCTATGATCCTGGGCACTTTTTCTAAGGCGTTTACGATGATTGCTATGAGTGGGCCTCCTAACGAGTATCAGCTACCGCTTTCCGTGATCTCTCACAGGCCCCGGACGTAGGGGGATGCGTGGATGTGGTCGCCCCCAAAACAATCCCACAAAAGGTGGAAAAATCCACTACCTTCTTCTTGATTTTGTGATAAAAATGGCCAAAGTTAGAAAAACCTTTGACAAGAAAGTCCACTTTTTGGTGATGAGATGAGCTGTTTAAAAAGTAACAAAAAAGGACATTTTAGTTCCCCGCGACCCAAAACTAAAACATGCGTACGGCCCTTTTACTCATACACCCCAAATGTGATGCCGACGAAAGTAAGCAAAAACGATGGAGAAAGTAGTAAACGTCGTGCCCGTCCTAGTGAAACTCCTTTTCACCATTATCACGATTCTCCCAACTGAAATATCTAGCATCTAGCATTTGGGGGGGGGGGGGGGGGGCCCCCCCGGGACAGTGGCGGCGCCAGATCTTTTTCGGTGGGGGAGGGTGGGGAGGGGCAAAGTGATTTTTTTGGGGAAAAGTAAAATTCGGGGGGGGGGGGCAAAAACTTCCCAAAGGTTGGAGCATTTAGGATTTTAACAAATTTTGGCCCCAAAGCGCTGAAGTGTTGCCAAAAATACATCACCAAGCAGAAAACAATCAATATTAAAAAAACTCGCCTTTCAGGAACAAATTGATATTTTCTTTGGGGGAAGGTGTTGTATAAGCGTTAGGGCCCTTAAATTGTTTAGATTATGTTTAGATTAATGAGTATATTACCATTTAATGGTAATTCGTTTTAAAGTTTGGTTATCTTATTTTAAGCGTGTGTACATAATTTTAAAAGATAGGAACTATAATTTAATGAGAAATTTAAGGAAAACGAGGAAAATTATACCACTTTTATCCTCCAAAATCTTTTGAGTTATGAAACACTTCCCAGTAAATTTTAAATATTTTATGAGCTCAATTTTTGAACTTTCTAGCCAATATTTATTGTGTTGTTACAACATGCAATATTACATGCACTACAATGTGTTGTTTCCTTCTAACGTATTTACTCTTGAAATTTATTGTTTTCTGCAAAAAACTGAGTTAAAGCAATGGGCGACTAATTAAAGATATGTAATTTAAGAAGCCCAAAATTTAAAAGAGGTTGTAATTTTGAATTCGTTGGTAATCGTGGTCAGTCTGCGATATATTTTACAAAAGAGCGATAATGCAAAGTGGAATATTTCCCACTTTAACCGCTTATGGACACAGTCGTTGGTTTATAAAAATGTGCATGGTTGTCACCATAAACACAATTGCAATAGAAATCGTCATCGTCGTCATAATCATTAGACATCGTCATCGTCGTCGTCGTCATCCTAATCATTCATCATCATCATCATATCATCATCATCATCATCATCGATCAGTGCATCATTGTCGTCGTCAAGCTCGACTTTTCCTTATTTCATAGTTATTGCCACCATCATCACCGCCATCTTTATTCTTATCATCGTGGCATAATCGGCATCATCAATTTTAAAATTATAGTAAAAAACCCGTAGCTACAGTGTATAGTAATCTCACCATACACAAAACATTCGAAATCAAAGGGTTTCATGAAGTCGAATACGTATTCGACGCATTTAGAAAAAGCGAATCAAAATTTGGGGTTTTTGACAAACAATCGAACCACATGCAGTGGCCATTTTGAATAAGAAAAACACTGTTTTCTTGTTATTTTAATACTGTCGTCAGTTAGGAAACATTACGTCATTAACATACACCACTTAAAATAGCCATTTGCTTTCATTTCATTTAATTACCCGCATTCATTAAGTAACTCAAACTTTCAAACGCCCCGTTTCTCAGAACTAGCATTTTATGCTGATTCGACAGTATGCAGAACCCATGACGTTATAATGTGAGATTCATCCGATCTCAATACACTGGCTAGCCAAGACGGTTGGTCGAGTGATGTAATACCAACGCGTTGTAGCTGTATCTCCGACGATTTTGCCAGGTTGCTATTCCAATAGCAGTTTTATTCAAGTAGGTTTCCGTTATTTCAGATACATGTGTAGTATAGGCCTACATAAATATTGCATTTATTGCCAGTGAGTCGCGGATAGCGGGTATCGCAAGCCATAAAGGCAATAACGTATTGCTGCAACGCGTTGGAGAAAGTAAGCAACGCGTTGTGCGACATTCGGCAACGCGTGCGGCGGCGGCCAATCAACTCATGAATTTCTGTGACGTCGATTTCAAAAAATAGACCCACAACGGTTGTAGATACTTGCAACGCGTTGCAAAACCCTTTCACAACGCGCTTGCGAGCTTACAACGCGTTGCAAGTCACCAAGCGTGCTAAGGTCCACAAGCATTAAGGGTCATAACGTATTGCCGCAACGCGTGCTGCGAAAGTCACAAACGCGTTGCAAATTTCGGCAACGCGTTGCGAATTTTTTAATTACGTCACAGGAATTCATGATTTGTGATGAATCAACGTGTTGTGAAGCTCGCAAACGCGTTGTGAAGGCTGCAAACGTTGTAAAGGCTCACAAGTCATAAACGCGTATTGTCCCGCAGCGTTGTGGATCTATTTTTTGAAAATACGTCACAGAAAAAGCATTCTGATTGGCCGACCCCGACGCCGCCAACGCGTTGCCGAAATGTCGCAAGCGTTGCTACTTTCTCACAAAAAAAAAAAAAGCGTTGCGGCAATACGATATCACCCTTATGGCTTGTGAACCTTCGCAAAATTGTAAATTGTTTTTTTTTTTCATTCATTTACTGACTTTTGATAATTTCACTCTATAATTAGATATATTATATATATTATATACATGTATATATATATATATATATATATAATATATATATTATATATATATATATATTATTATACCCTCCGGCATAAAAGATATTTAAATAACAAACTTCTTTACTTAACGTTAGACAAATTTTTGGTTTGTCTTAGTGGCTTACACAAATGGGGGCTGATGCAAGATACATTTGCTTTAAAGGAAATATAGCCAAAGTTTGGGGGTAAATCACTGTTCTCAAACCTCTGGACACAACTAGTGCGCTCTGAAAAATTTGGTATTGTGCCACCACCTATGAATCGGCAACCCTCAACGGAATAAAACTGCATGACTGTTGAAGGATGTGTGGCCAAAGTACTTTAATTCCATCCATTGATCTCCCGTAGCCCTTCTTTGAGTCCGATGCAAAATAACATGTAATGATTAATTGCTGCAACATTTAGGCTTTGTAGTAAATTTGTTGCAAAGCTTGTCGAAAATAAAAGTTTTATTTGAAAATCAATTCTAATCACAAAAAATAAAAAAATTAGAACCTCATCAGTCCTCTTTCTATCTGTTTTGCCTCTGAGATATGATCATATCTAAGAAAGAAAAATTGTACAAACAGAGGCATTTCAGCGCCCTCGAACAGGCAAAGTACATTAATTACCACGTCTAATGCGATCGATGGACTCTTTTGATTTAGGTGTTCCAAACAGACGAATCACTTGTAATTAAACTTGAAAAGGGGAAAAACAAAGGATACTTGATTGGAAGAGCAGTTGCTCAAAAACGAAGAAACGTGTCAATGCACAATGTACACATAAAATCATTTGATTGAAAAAAATAAAAAGTTTTCAAATTTTAGATCTGTGCTGTTCATAATTCTCAAAAACTTCAATCGCCGATATCTGTAACTTTTGTTCGATTCAGTTGTTTGTAGATTTCGTGACGATTATGATGTTAAGTAGCCAATCGAGACATGGTAAGAAAGTTGGCATGACAGATATATAGGCTATTTCGATGGTAATCAAGAGAGCTATATCATGTTATATCAATTAGAGCCAATCCGGAGATCCTTAAGAAAACTGTAGTCCCTTGAATGTTAATTTGCTTGAATTTTGCTGCTGAGCCACATATCGCATGCGTCTCCTTCTTTTCTTTAAGATAGATTATCATTCCATACCAATTATGTAAGCCGGTAGGAAAGTGCCCGTAACTTCCACATGAAATAAAGATCGCAATGTCATTGAAGGTATAGATGTCTGGGGCAAACGCTGGTCCAAGCGCAGACTAAACCAGACAATCAATGCGATGAACCTAGTTCGTGAACGCCCAATCCTATAAACGAGAATAAAATATGATTAGAAAGAATACATATAGATTTATTGCACACGCGCGGAAAATATACGCTTAAACATTACACCATATATAGGATTATAAATTTTTATTGGATGATGTGCCGCCTCTAAGAAATTTTAATAAGTTAAAACTCTTTTTCAAAATACATAAAAAAAATAAAAAAAATAAAAAGTTTACACTTTTTTGTCGTCGGTAACACTTAACTGCATAAGGGGTTTGCACTTACGTTAGTGCAGAACGGGGGGGGGGGGAGTCCTAGGGACCCCCCCTAATATAGCCACTTTCCTAAAGGAGTGTTTAGATGAATTCCACCACATGTTAGAAGGCTTCAAAGACATTCAACAATAAAGAAATAGAAACGGAAGAAAGTGGTTCAGTAAGCAAAATTGGGGCAAAAAATTGATTTTAATTTTTGCGTCAAAAATGTGCAAAAAGACACTATTTGTTTCTGCATTTTCTAACGGGCATTGCTTTACCTAGACCTTGTGCTGATTGCTTTAATTGGTGAAGAATGGGCTATATTTACAATATTAAGCACAAAACATAGATGTCTCTGCCGATTTTATAATTTTTAGGGTTGAACTTGTATAATTTACCGCTACATGCTGTATATAAAATGGTTATGCTACAAGTACCTACTATACTTTGTAAGATTCTTTTAATTAATTATTACTTGTATATGTCACTAGGTGTATGCATAGAAAATAAGAATCACAGGAGAACTCTAATAAGATTTTTCATTTTGGTCATGGGCACTTCCTGTTTCGTGCATAAGGGGGGGGGTGGGGGGGCTCCTAGGGACCCATGCTAATTAACGCAAAAAACGACGCGATGGATTGAATTGGTTGCACAATGCAAGGACGCAAACTATAAAGCTATATACTAGACTATACACTGCCAAACAATAACTGCAGCGTTAAAAATCGCCGGCTGAAAAACAAAAAGTGGGTACCTAGGACCCCCCCTTATGCAGTTAAGTGGTCAATATTTCTCAAAGTGGAGTGAACATATCCAAATTCTTTGAAGATATATATTAACTACAATATTCTTGTTAGAACCGGTGAAAAATGACGTTTGAAAAAAAAAGCATCAAACAACAAAATGCGGTCTCGTGTAGAGAAAAGGTCAAAAAATACTTCACCACACGTCTATGGAGCAATCCTGGTTATCACGCAATACCAAGTGCGTGAATGAGGCCTATCGTAACAAACTTGACAACCTCAAGTTTGTGTGAGGGTTACCGTTTAAATATGACATGAGGAGAATATCAAACATGAAACTGAAACCAAGAGAGACAGTTTAATCACTGAATACACGTGAAAACATTTACAACTGCGTTTATTACAGAAGAATTGGTGATCGCTCTAAAAGGAAGCCAATGTACAACGAGTTTTTTTACAGAAGTTTAATTGGTGATCGCCAACAGGGTGCCATAGACTTACGTGGGTAAAGTGGTTTGCACCTTTTTTCTCTAGATGGCGGCCATTTTGTCATTTCCGTTTGTTTTTCAACGCCGTTTTTTTCAAGGTTCAACAAGAAATTGTAGGTGCACCCAATTTACAATAGCAGGAAACCTGTAATAACTGGTTAATGCTATTGGTAGGTAGGCTATGCAGCAAGTACCTGTTTCTAAACTGACTCAATCCATCACAATAGTATATCGCTTGATAGTCCACCCCCAATCTACGGTAATGACCTCCGACAAAAATTGCTACAGAAGGTTACTATCGGTAATTCTTGTTTTTTGAGTTTTGTACAACCCCCCTGCCGAACAAACATTCAAAAAGGTAGAAAAAAGGAAGAATGAAGACAGGTAATTTGCATAAAACCCTATGTGCCATTTTTGCCTATATTGTTGGTTATAAACATATATTAAAAAGGGGACGAACCGATTTTGAAGTAAATAAAGTTTATCTTGATAGAATGTCTTCACCCCAAAACCCATCTGTAGAGTTTTGCATGGATATTTCAACCCGTTTTCCTGTGAGAGCTAAAACATGATTTCTTACCCTATATGTGTAAAATTGATATCGGTCGACCCCAAAATGGGGTACATTTTCGCTAATAACTTCCAAACCAAATATCCTTCTAATTAGAATTGTTTGTAGGGGATATTTGACTTGAACATCTTTGTGTCACCGTATTTTAAAATAGGTGAGCTAGCATGTTGTTTTCAAGTAGAAAGATAGTTTTAAACAAAAGGGACATAGATAATCTGTTGGTTCAGTTAAAATATGATTGTGCTTCATAAGAATTGAGTACCATGTCTGAGTTATAATACATGGTTACATGGAACTCGTTCTCATATTAAGGAAGTGGGATAGTGATTGATTTCAATGGGGTGCCCTGTTTAGTGTACCTTTTTATTATTCTAATACAGAAACCACTATACGTTGTGGTTTGAATAACAAATCCCAGAAGCTACGTCAGTCATTTTGAAGCCCAAATAGGAACCGACTGACTATCCAAAAAAACGTCTTCTTGTGATTGTTTTCATAGGTCTGGTGTGATTAACAATTAACCGCCAGAAAGATCAGCGTGACAAGCTCTGTCAAGGTGTCAGACGACGGAGTTACAAGATCTAGTAGTGTCAAAATACAGAGTGAATAAAAAAAACCTTGTGCTGCATGAAAAAACACAAAATTAACCCTGACCTGCTTACTCAAATGAGACGCAGTTGATTGTTTATGGTCTGCTATTTCGACCGTTCTGTGCTGAAAAAAGGACGTCCCGTAATTTGGTGACCAAATAAGGTAGATATGAAAGGTTGTCACAGCTGTCCAAAAAGGGGATTTGTCACCAACATTCAGAACTGAAAACCAGCCTTAACTGTGTAAATCCCGTTGGAATGGGGTACAAATGGATCAGACTAGAAAATTTTCATATCCATTCTTCTTCACCAACTTCCTTTTTTTCAGCATAGAAAAGAAGTCGAAAAGTATGCAGATCATGGAAACATCAACTGCGTCCCACAGTTGAGTATGAGTGTCAACAGGTCTAGGGTCACATAATTGTGTTTTTCATGCACAATTTCTTGTGATTCACTTTGTATGTTGGTTGGTATAAAGTGACATGCTGCTGAAAAACTAAAAGAAGACGTCTCTAAAAAGCGATTTTCAGCGTTTTCGTGGCTCACTATTCCTATGGGACTTTTACATCATGGTAGTAGGAGTTCCAGGTTTTAATTTTTAGACTCTCGAAGTTAAACAGACCACCTTAGATGTAGCACAAGAATATGTACCACTTGAATTCTGACCCAATCTATCTATAGGATTTTTAAATCAAGTATTCCTTCGTGTATATGTAGCAATTAAATTAATCTTAATTTCAAGACTTCATTGAAGGGTTATCTGCCTGGTTGAATAAAGCTCCATAATCTCACATTGAGTCTTGACACAGGACTAGTTCTGTGCAATAGTTCACGGAGGAAGGAACAAGAAACTTTTGGTGCTGGCACCAATGTATGCCCGAGCAATGCAGACTTATTAAAAACATCCGAAATAGCCAAGAATTGAGAGATAAATAACAGGTTTTCCAACCAAAAATGTTGTGTAGGTAACTGTTACTGAAACTGATAATGGTTATAAATAGTGGTATCGTAGTGTTGATTCAAGTTCACTTATTCTTGTGCAAGTTATGATCACTGTAGTACTCAATAGCCCTCCCTCATAACTGAGGTAGCTGCAAGAACTTGTCAATATTCTGAATATGCAAGATTGTACCGGGATATAACCAGGCACTGGTGGCACTTCGCCCAACTGGGCTGATATTTGGGACCCCACTTTTTACAACACGTGGAGTAATAGAACCTTGGAAGAGATCCCCCCCCAACAAAAAAATAAAACTTGTATAAAAACACTGTGAAAATACAATCTATCTCACACGGTATAATCAATTTTACTTACACAAAACTATCTTGTGTTTGCATAAAATTATGTCATGTTTCATCACAACCATTTAACGTAATTGAGCCACTGCTTCATCCATTTTCAATTGTCATGAAAAATGTTATGCCAAGGCTACGTAAGCTTCATACAGCAAAAAAACTCATGCTGCCCAAGTATTCAACATATATAGCCCCGCGCTCACCGCGCGGGGCAATAATCCATAGAAAGCTTACATCTTCACACGATACCTCGTAAAGATTTAAAAGAACCACCTTAGATGTAGCATAAAAAGACCACTCTGATAAAACTTTTTGTTATCAGTTATGAAGAAACGACCTGAGTGTATGGACTTTACAGGTGTACTTGATCAGACAGCAAGATGCTCTTAAAAATAAACCGTTAAAACGGAGAAAACATTTTACACAGATTTGTGATGAATATGTATGGTGTATTATCTGACCAAATCAGCCCAGGAAACCAAAACGACACGATCCATGCAACTTGACGGCGGAGAAGACCACAGATTGGGCGAGATTTGCTAGTCCCATCCTTGTCACATACTAGGTTAAATGTGGATTAAAAATCACTTATATATATTTAAAGTGAAGACAAGACAAGGTAAGCATGACAAGGTAAGGCCAGACAAGGCATAGTCCCCGTGCGGGTAGAATTTGTTTTAAATGGGGCAAAAAACAATGAATACCAGTGTACGTATCTTCATGCGCATTGATAGCTTCTCGTCTTCGAGGAAGAACACATTCCATATTCATGTATTTTTCATACGTATTAATCATAGGATTGCATGGAAGAGGGTGAATGAGAGACAGATGAGAGAAAGAGAGAGAGAAAGATGGGGGGGGAGATAAAAGTAGGAAGGAGAAGGGCGAAAGTACGAAGGGGAGAGAGGATGCTCGGTGCTTTCGTGGCTGCTACTTCGCGTAGTTTGACATTAAAAGGGCTATCGTGTTCCATAGCTTATTCCCCGACGTACCTAAAGGTTCATATTTTATATCGTTTGAACCGTTGAAAGTAGAATAGTGGCATATGTGCCTAAAACCACCTAACCTGGCATACGAAAAAAAAAAAAAATTCCGTCGTCTCTGCAAAAAATAAGGAAGCATTTTAAAAGGAAATTACAACGCAGTGGCCTACAAGACCTGTGCCACCTTTCGCTTTATCAATGAACAATTTGAAGAAGTCTTTTCGAAGATATATGGTAAACCATGAACTAAAAGTCTATGATCACGAAATGCACCTTTAATATACAATTGACCATCGTATTAAGCGTATATTTTTTGAATGTCAATATTTGTCGTTCTATAATATATGTAAATAAATTTTCCATAATGTAATGTAATTGGCTGAATGATGATTTAATAAAACTTTATTTGAATTTGAATACAGAAAAAAAAACTAATTAAAAAAACTTTATTATTTTAAGGCCATTTCAAACGACGCCTCCAAAAATCTAAAACATAGACAAATTACATGACTCCTACACTATTCAAGAACATAATACTATAGTTGAGCGCAATTAGGCACAGTGCACTAGCTCCTACGGTGATCGTCCTGTCGGACTGCAAGATAAAACCGGAATACCCTGGGAAATTCACAGAAAGCCGCCGAGAACGACCCACCACCGAGAATCGAACCCGAGACGTCATTAGTGTGAGGCGCGCCGGCGCGGAGAGATAAGCTACGCCATCCATCTGGGAATTTGGTTGATTCCAATAAATACAATGGGTCTGATACGTGGGTTTGAAAATTGCGTTCTGACACCCCTGAAAACAGTGGTGTAACCAGTTCCATAGTTAGGTTCTAGTGGATTTTCTTGATCAACTATTACTCGGGCTATTACTTTTCCTATCTCATTAGAACAGGAAGGACAGGGATCTTTATTCTAGAGGGGATTTTTCTAACTCAAGAACCAACACACCACACGTGAAGCCAATTCCAAAACACACAACTAAGTTACAGGCCTTCAAAAATGAATGAATTAATGAATGATATAATTTGGCCCCCACCACAACCACCACCACCACAAGTCCACAACAGACACCTCGAACCAACTCAAATCATTTACTAGGATTGGCTTATCGCTATGCACAATGCATGAGGTAAAACGATACTTCCAACAGTATAACGGTAGTTTATTGGACTTGGATGTTTGAACATTTAAAGTAAACCTTGGTAGTTTTAAGAATTACGCGGCAATGGAGTTCAATATTGACCGTTCTCGCGCTCCGAATCAAAGGGTGGTTGCACAAGATCTACAATGTTAAGCGTGCCAAAAATGGGGTTCGTTTTATCAAAGATTATCTAAAGGAAGATGGGACACTCTCACTATTTTGTACGGCAAACGATGTAACGCTTATACGTCAGCTAATTACCTACCAGACGCCAGATGGCGATATTCTCAACGTAGCAAGCGGACCGGGGGCCGGCCGACCGCGGTTTGTCAAATTTTTGAACTCGCTTTTGGTTTAACACGTAAGCACGTTTTTGGTGGAAGTCGGGGGGACAAAAAGAAAAAGTTGTTGATTTCTTAGTGTCCCTATAAATGCAAAGGCAAATTACGACATAGTAATATTCTGTCTTGACTTTGTCTTCAGGAATTTGAAAAAATGAAAATTTGTTATAAATTCTGTAAATTAGTCAAGCAAACCCACAAAAATAGCATGTTACTTTTGAACTTCGCGCCATTGCTCCACTCAGTGACATATGCAATGTTGTCGCTTTTACCTACCAGACACTAGGGGTGTCCTTCCCCATGGAAGTCCACTTCCATTACACAAAATAGGGGGAGTGTCCTATCTTCCTTTAGATAATCTTTGGTTTTATTCAATTGCTGGCGCACTTAAATTGAGACAGAATCGTGATATTCCCGATTGGCAAGATGCTAGGGAAATGTTGATCGTCACACAAATATTTTATGAATATGGTTAATATTTTTGGCATGCCTATTTTTTCACCAATGTTCTTTTTAAAAATAAATCCATATTAGTTTATAGATATTGACAACACCCGCTTAGATTTTGGTCATGAAATACACAATGATTATGGCATTTAAACCAGCCAACTGTCATGATTTGATCTGGCCAGAAAAGCATCTTTAAAAATTATATTTTTGGACTTAGTACAAGTGTGATATTCCCGATTGGCAAAATATTAGGAAAATGTTGTTCGCCACACAAATATTTTATCAATAGACCCTATGACAATAAATCGTCCAATATTTTTGGCAAGCCTATTTTTTCACAAATATTCTTTTAAAAATGAATCCATGTTATTCTACATGTAATGTATCTTGACAAATATGCATGAGCTTTATTCCGCAAGGCAACCTGAAGCGGGTTGTGACAATTAGCGACCCTGGGTCACCCTGATGAATTCATCAGACTTGTATGGAATAAACTGCATAATTGGAAAGAAACTGGAATTTGGAATACATAAATATTTGGAATACCTGGATTTTGGAATTGGAAATAAATAGGGGACTAACTCCTGACAAATATGTGCCACATTCATTGCTTTCTGTGGTTTCATTTCTCGGGTGGTAAATATATAAGATATCTGGAAAAGTTCTTTACAAGGTTTACCTCAGTGGTTTAGAAGTTATGACTTAATTAGCATTAATTTGCATGATCTTTGTTTGCACACTATGTTTCTTTTTTCCGAGTGTAACAACAATATAAATAAATGTATCTTTGTTATTTTTGTTGGTTTTTGAAGACGTATCCTAACACATACTTGTTTGTGATTAAATGTTGCTTTAGGTGTTTTTTTGAATAAATTATGAAGTTGTGATTTTTTTAATTGAAAATTTGACTGCAATATTACACCGTCACAGTAGTGTAACAGTTATGATTTCAACAAAACAATGCAGTTACGTTACCAAAAATATAGCAGGCTTGTATTTGGTTGAAAATTCGATCGTTTCAAGATACTACATGCGACAATACAGCCTGTGTTCCTTCAATAGCCACGTGTGAGCTGCAACACATAACCATTATCATCATGATGCGTACGTGTCAATAGAAGGAAGCCTATTATCAGATTATGACGTAGAAAACATGTCAACATTAATTCAGTTATGTTGTTATTTTATTCATATCATATCAATTAAAAAAGATGTATATCGTTAAAGAATAAATATGACGAGTCATACATTGATATTTGAATTCGTGACTTGTGGAAGAGCACTATTGATATCGCTCGCTTGAGGTGTTTTTATGATTAAAATAAAAAAGGACATCAGCACTCCAATATTATGAGGTTCAAAATGCACTAATTGATATTTCGGCATGGTTTTAAAGCTTGTATATACATTAGCCCTCACCTGAAATTCTTAAGCCCATATCAGCGCCCCCACCCGCTGATGGGTTAACAGAACGATTTTATAATCAATGTCGCCGGCAACATTAATTCAGCAGACGACGCAGAAATGGCGTGTAACACAAGAAAACACACGCCAGAGTTGATTCTCACGGTAAGCACCTTGTTTTACCGGTCTGTGACCATTGTGGTTTTAATATCAATGAGTACGAGTCTATGATATTCATGTAATAGACACATTTGTTGATTAAAATTACGGCAAACTTAAAAGTTAGCCTACAAATTACCTGGATGTCTTTAGCCTCTTTTTTGTTGCTGGGCGGAGACCAGCCAGTATGAGCAAATCCGTGTAACTGACTGACTGACTGACTGACTCACTGCCGTTATGAAAGTTGTTGCCTATGCCGATCATTTTACGTCTTGACCAATTTCAAAGAAACACCTTATTAGCCTACCTCTTGAAAAGCTTACAGCTGCAGCTGGTCGGGCCGTGCGTGATCGCGGCAAGCATTGTGTCAGTTGGGCGTTATATGGGTGCATTATTTTGCACACTGTCAAGGCTGGTCGATTCGGTCCAAACCAGTTCGGCCCATGCGAATTTCGGACTCAATATCAATTCGGTCCCAGTCATTTCGGTCTCACGGCAATTCGGCCCACGGTAATTCGGTCCCATAGGAAACGCGTGTTAACAATACGTGGGGTGTAACCCACTTAAAACCTTGGCCTAACATTTATTAGCGACTCATATCATCTTAAAAGATATTAATTGTGATATTAATGTGAAAAACATCATTGATTATCATTATAGTAGACCCTCATAGAACAAACTTAGCTCCGTCCAATTTGGATATATTAGGTCGTGTTTTAGTCTATTTTAGACCAGTCGTTTTGGCAAATTATAATTGACTATATGCTAATTAAATATTTGACGCATGGAAATCTATGACTAAAAGAACACATTTGTCATTTTGATAATCAATTTATCATTAATTCATGCTTACATTATTGGCACTGGGCCTTATGAAAGGAACGAGACAGTATACAGTATGAATTTCGTGTTCTGACTCAAAAACAGAATTATATTTGTCATGCATTTTTTGTGAACAATAATGTAACTATACAATTTAGAATATTATTTATGGCGTTTTGTTTTACACTTTAACAGCAGTGGCATACGCGGAAGCGGTCATCAACCATAGGGGAAAAGGCAAAATCATGACAAACAAAATATTTCTATTGAAACAATAACTGTAACTCTTTGTTGGTAAATGATGGCCGTATTATTGTGTAGCTACATACTACATGTATTAGGTCAGCATTTACATGGATCACCCAAAAATTAGTACTGTGACTTTCACGGTTGCTTAGTTCCTATAGTGCTTACCTCTATTCTACTGTGAAAGGCCCTGGGATTTAACGAGCTCGCAATAAGCTAGCAAATAGGTATTGTAACCCGTATTGTAATACGACTGGGAAACATCACGGATGATGATATATCGATGAAAGCCCCGGTAAAATTCTTTCAGCCATTTCTTTGACCACTACCACTCTCAAAGCAACATTTTCGCTCGATTTGGGGAAACTCGCAATAGGGGGCCTATTATAAGTTGTTTGATAAACAAAAACAAGGGAAAAAACGACTCCGATATTCAGTGTAAACAGAAGTAGGCAGACATAAAGTATGAAAGTCAACCGATATCACAAAATGAACAAAAATCAGATTAAAATTGCACGTGTGTTTCATTTGGGTCGAATTGGCATGGGGGAGCGCGATGACGGATATGAGGCCGATTGGTGAATATTTACTAGACAGAAATGTAAGTGTTTTTCCATTGGATCGAATTGGCATGGTGCCCGAATCGACGTGGGACCGAATTGACCATCAAGAGACCGAATTGACTGAGTCCGAATTGGTCAACGGACGGCGACCCACCGAACGGACTGGGACCAACAAACGTAAATGCATATTTACCGCTATTTTGTAAAGGGTTTTTAAACAATAGTCTTGACTATCATTTGAGCTGAAAGAGGTAATTTCATCTTGCTATTAATGTGAGATGAAAGAATGTATTTTCAATCTTTTTCCGCCGTTATCGAGACCTCAACTGCTGTTTAATGTAAGAATTTAGTATTCTGGTCCACGCACATTCGCAACGTTACCGGAATAACCCGCCATGTAAACTGGAAGTACGTGACTCATGAGTAGCTGCCATCTCATCTTTATCTGTATCTGTACTGAGGTTTGTACTGTACAACACTCCCCATCTGGAGCCACGCGTACAGGAAGTGGTGGGCGCATAGAAAATTAATTAGGCTTGCTGAAGATGCTTGAGGACTGCAGTGGTGAAGATGTTAGGATCTTGAATTTTGAATTAATAGAGTTCGGTAGATTGTTCCATCTATGACCAGTTTTATGCATATATGAATGTTTGTACAGTGTTTTGCTGCATGCCTTACTTGGTATGCTTGATAGGGTTGTGCCGTGATTGACTCTGGTCAGGCTAAGCAGGGCGTCATCGGCAGATGCCAGATGCCGTTGTCTTCTTTATGAAGAATACAGAGTCTATTTGCAGTTCGTCTATTCTTTTGGTGTCCCAGTTTAAAATCTTTGATCAGATTATTGAGGCAGAGAGTTTGTCATATGTTTGTGACAAACCTTGCGGCTCTTTTTTGGATTCATTTCAATTTTTTTTATGAGAATACTTGTTGATGGGGGTCCAAGACGAGTTAGAATATCAGTACGGTCTCACCAAGAAAACTATGCTGTTTGCTTGTAATAGGTTTTGAACACGAATACAAATTACGTCTGATACCCCCAAGATTTATTGGCAATGAAACACATGATATGGTCTGTGAGACCATAGACAACACCGAGGTAGGTTGACTTCATTTATTCTAAATACAGTCCCAATTTATAATCAAACAATTCAAATTCCTCTTATGGGTGATTCTCATGGTACAAAACACTTTTGGCATTGAATTTAGTTGGCCATCATCCTGCCATTTCATCAGTGTTAAGATCTTCTTGCAATAACAGTAATGATCATGATCGTTTCACGATTTGGCGTTATAAAACACAATCATTTTCGGCGAACAGCTAACTTCCGAACTAAGGTTCCTCGGCAAATCATTATATATGCCCAGAAATAAAGGGGTCCTATAGCCCTGTTGCCCTGATGGACTCAAAGCACCATCTTCCACGTAGAGTGTTCACCAACGACAACGACCCTCTTTCACGGTGCTTAAGGAAATTTGAAAGCCAAATGATCAGTTCTTTCTAATGCCATACCTGTCAAGTTGAGAAAGCCGGTTTATGGGGAACGGAATCTAAGCCTTCGAAAAGTCCATTATAAACATATCAGTCTGGTGTTTTTTGTCAAGTGATTTGGGCCAATCGTGTAACGGGTCAGGATGAGTTGTGACTCACATGAGTGCTTGTTCCTAAAACCGTGCTGCCTGTTAGTTAATATGAAAATTTATCAAAATCTGCATGAACCTGTGAGAATGTTAGATAGGCTGTCCAAAAACTTTGCAACTTAGTGCCGTTAATGAAATGGGCGACATAGTTTGATTGCATCACTACGATCGCCCTTCTTAAAAATTGGGGATACATTTGCATACCATCCAAGATATTGGTATCAACCGCCCGATCAATTGATTTTTGGAACACTACAGACAAGGCCGGGGCTATTTCCTCAGCAGCAATCTTTCAGGATACGAGTAGGAACCATCAGGGCAGTGGCTTTGGAGGTTGAAGGTCTGCAAGTAACTGGGTGACTCCCTTCAAACCGTGACATGGCTATCAGGGATCGAAGGAATTTGGCTATGAGGTAAATAAGGTAGCTGAGGTTTCTCATGTGTGTACACGGTTTAAAGTGCTTGTTAGTATATTGGGCTTTAACATGTTGTCGATCCATTTACCATTTTTCTTAGACTCCCGGAATCCAACCGTGTCCTTGTTGAGGCATTTCATGTAGGACCCAAAAATTTCTTTGAGGAGGTGGATACAGATGAATTGAATAATACGTTCTATAAGAGCGCCTAGTCTCTTTTTGGTGGCCTTACTCTGGTATGAAACATTTTTGAAGAATACAAACTCATATGATTGGGGGCTTACTATACCTGTTTGTATCTCTTTGCTTTTCTCTTTTGTAGACGTTTGACCCGTCTATGATACATTGAGTTTAGATTGCTTTTGTTAACCATAACGGGATGGGATAGTGGGTAATCCCTAATTGAACACAAACCTTATCAACACACTGATCATATAAATTATCCACGGACAACTGAGAATTGTCTCTGGAGGAGAATTCCTCGCTGAATGCCAAAAAGTCAGACCTCAGAATTTATGTCAGCTTTTGGACCAATGAAGGTCTTGGAGGGTTTATATTTTCACAAAACATGGTTTGGTGCTGAGAGTGATAATTGGTGATTCCATCATGATCACTGATACCAGGAGATACATACACCGACTGCGCTTTCCACTAAGGAGGATTATTTGTCAGAAAGAGGTCTAAGATGTTATTGATCCTGGTTGGTTTGGAGACAAATTTGATCAAATGTCACCAATAATCATCAATAATATTCAAAAACTGTTTAGCAGAAATACCATAACTGGCATTCTGTTTGGCAGAATAATTTTCCCCCCCATTGATGTCGGGAAATGAAGTCAACCGGTCCACCCACCAGGGGTCCCTTTTGACTTACTGATCTTATTAAGTTGACTACTCTCCAACTGATCCATATATTTCGGTTGTTGTCCACCAACTCTTTTCTGCGATCTATAAAAGGCACCGATCAAATATTTTAGCACCTTGTATTTGTATGGATCCCCAAACAATTTCACAATTAGAGTCAAGGTCAGTGCGATGGGTGACAACCAAATATTTTTTGAAGCAAGTAGACACCCCCTTTGGTAGCGCCAAAATTGCGGTCTTTTCTCATGACAATGTAGTCATGAGGGAACAACCATCGCTGCTGTTAATTTTACTATCGAGGTTTGTTTCAGTGCCAACGATAATGTCAGGAGAATGTTGGTCAATACAAGATGCTAAGTCAGAAGTTTTACCACGTTAATCCCTGGAAAAAAATTCACAACCATGACCTTTAAATGTTTTCTAGTTGGAGATGATGAGCCAGTGGGCGCGCGGGAGCTCAGCACTCACGTTACTACTAAGATCGCAATGTGAGTGATCATTAACTAAAGAAAACATCCAACTTATTGGCTAATTCAATCTTGGCACTGGTGAATAACGAGTCTGGTAAAATTAGGGATGCCGCATTGGCAGAAATCCACCTCGATGTGCTACTATCTGCAAGAACATTGTAAACAGCTGTGGACATGCACATACAATCGCCATGAACCAGCCATGACATTCGTCACAGCACACTGCCGCTTGATTCCACCTAGCTGCCTTGCCACATAAAAACAAATGGGAATTTGGGTTTATATGGGCCTGGGTTTGGGTGTAAAGTCCCCAGCTTGCAATCATAACCAAGAGGTTAGGAGAGTAAGTGACATTTCGACTTTTTGCTTGTTGGTGCAGGACCGAGTGATTGATTTTTGTATTCAACTTGTAAGTACATTAGCATACCTGGGAAAGAATTGTAGTTGATCTTGAGGACACATGAATAAGTTTGGGACCATGGTGAGCTCATGTTCAAATGATCAATCGTCAGTTTCGGTATCTATGGTTCAAGGCTCAAGTGTAGAGTTCGATAAATACAGTTTCGTATATATGTAGAGCCTGTCATTTGTTACTTTTGAGTTCTGTTTGGCAACTAATGACACTTTATTACCATGTGAAAAGTATTGTAGGCAGAGAGTGAAAGTGTCACGTTTAGTTTTCAAATACACCAAACAGTAGAATTTTAACGTGCCATTCTAAACCTTAAAAATGATCTGCATAAAGTAACACAAAATTCAAAAATCAGTCACATGCAAAGTGCCCCCTTTGATGTGACCCTCACAATACATTTTTCAATAATCGACCAGCTATACTAGCTACAGCTAGTCTTGTTAGGCCTATCCTTCTCTGGTTTTGAGTATGTCTTTTATGTGTAACTAGGTCTCTATTCCCAATGTCCTAGACTATAATTTGGCGATCAAATGAAACGAGAGCACAAAGGATGCTGTTCTTACTCCAGAATTGTGGTGTTGAGTTGTAGCAATGAAGTGAAACCACTTATAGGTAGGCCTCCAAGCAACAAATGGCATCTAAGTGATAATTCCCTATCCTAACGCCCCTTAACTGCATTTCTTCCACTTTTTTCGAAAATCACGGAGCGGACCCGTCGTGTTTTTATCGAGAAATTGCCCCTATATCTACCAATAAGCCTGCTACCACCTTTTTTTTGCGGTGATCCCCGGTATGTAGTCCTTTCCGAAAAGGATGTTAGGGATATAGGCCTATAGCCAGTTATTTGTTCATTGTTAAGGCCAACAAAAAATCAAGTTGTTTCCAGTAGGTGTCCAAAACCTAAAATAATGCACTTTCATTTTAATTTTAAAAAAAATAATTTGAAAGGGTTTCCCCAGAAATTGCTCAATTGGCTAATGGCACGTCAAGACAGTTGCAAATCATACTTGATTGTCCAATTATTAGTTTATAAAACAAAATATGATTTTGGATCACTTGGAAATCTCATCATTTCTGTTTTTGTCTCAAATTCAATCGCCCCAGTAGATAAAGAAAAACAACAAATATGGGTAAAAGGCTCCAAATTAAATGTAGTGGCTACTACTGGCAACAAACTTGAATCCCCTGCTGATTCCACTACTCCATCACCCAATCCCCCCACACCCAACCCATTGGATTCCTGTATTCATCAATTACCTGACTACCCCACCCATCAACAAGAACTCCATCAACCCATGGAATACTGACTTTGTCCTTGTCCAACCACTGATTTCAGTACTCATCAACCAGGGCAGCAAAACGCTACCAACTAACTAATATAGGTTAAAAAAATCGTTTTAGACATTTATTGCTTAAGGTGGTTTAATCATGGGGGGGAAGGGGTGGGGGGATTAAACAGTAAATTTTAGATTGCCATGAGGATAGACGGCTTGTGTATGGCCCAGGCCAGGTAGATTAGTAACAGAATTACTGAAGTACACATTAACGCCTGTTTTTCTCAACTTTTATATACCACTTTGAAGAAAAATGAACTTTCTTCCATTTGCATCTTCCAATTTTTCATTTCCAGATTGCAGAAGCAAACTACTCCCACGGTCGAATGGTCAAAGTTATTAAACCCTGATCTCTGTTATGAAGCAAATTGCATTTGTTTAGCATTCCCCTTCCTGTCAGCCACCAATTAAGTTTACTACCAAATCAACCATTTTTTTAGAAAACTTTCCACCATGTCACCACAGATTCATGAAAAGTATTTTCACTGATTGCCTGTCAAACTGAAGTACTTATAAATTTATTGTCATACAGATCGCTGCACTTTTGGTCTTTTGTTTTCTTTTCAATTTGGCTTCTTAATAACACCTGTACCGGGGGGGGGGCAATTTGATTTGAGCCCAAAAAAATGGGGTCTCCAAACTAGTTGTCAGAACATTTCAGAAATAGCTGGCGATCTCCCTCTATTTCAGCTACTTTTTTGAGGAGTTTGAAGAAATTTGGTAGAATATGGCTTTGGACATGGTAAGTAGGGTCTCTGGAAATAAATGGTTCTAAACATGGAGTCCTGGAACTGAAAAAGAGCCTGAAAATGAGGGACTTATAGGCGGTACATAACCATACTTCCTCCCAAGTTGAGAACCATAAGTTCCCTCCCAATGTGAGACCCCCTCCCACTGTAACAATTATATTGTTTTGCTGTCCTACCCACATTTTTCATTATTTGTATCTACACATTTTTTTTTACCATTAACCTTAATTTCCAATTCACAACCCACACCAACCACTGCATCACACACACACATGCAACAAAACATATTCATAAAATGATGAAGTTGCTTCCAAAGGAGAAAAGAATCATATTTTTAAGTTTGTCATACAAAGAAAACTTGCTAAATTTAAGAGGTACCATACTCCATGTGGATGACAAAATCATATGTTATTGCACTATCATGTACCCTACTAGTGTCAATTACTAGGGCATTGCTATATGAAAGAACTGGTGTGACAGGTGGTCTGAGTGACCACTGGCTACTAAACAAAACAAACATCCCAGGCACACACTTACACGTGACAGTTACTGACCTTGGATGTCCAAAAATGGTTTCCCTGTTTCTTGGTAGAGACCCTACTAACATGCATGCAAAGAGTCACCAGACAACTACCATGCTACAAGTGAAGTGAACCAAGATTAATTGACTAGTCTAACAGAAATGTGTTTAGCACGTGTTACAAGTAGTTACCCGTGTACATTTTCTGTGCGTTTTCTTGATAGTTATGCCCTGGTTTCTTGCGTGTTAATGTTTCCAAGGGGGTAGTGGTTTTTGGGCCTATAGACCTTTTGCTCGACTCCTCCATATCACTGTTTTGTTTTCATACTGTGTCGTAATGGAATAAGTTTGATGAACATATTAATCTATCACCCAGCACTCTGTTAAGAACTTACTTTACTTCGTGCCAAAAAATCATAATATCTGAAAATATCCGTGCCGCTTTAACATGAACTAAAGGCCTTAAGAGTCCATTTTATGAGAATTAGTGTTTTAAGTCAATAAACCATTTGATTACTTTTTATGATGGAAAATACGAGCAATTTCTAGAAAAATCGATAAATAAGGAATAAATTATGCAAATTTCTACCAAGAGCGATGGATTTTAAAATAAAAAGTGTGCCTTTTGAATTTCGTAAATATTGACTACAAAGTGCAAGAAGTCGCATGTTGAAAGATATTTCCGTCTTTAAGTTAGAGCAGAGTCGGTAGAAGTACTAAGTGTTTAAAAACATACAAAGTTTATGTTAATCAGCCTATTGCTTTAAAACGGTAAGTGTAAAACCTTGTAAAAACTTTTCGGGCGACATTTATCTTTTATTTTATCCAAAATATGTACTCAACTTTCCGGTTCAGTGCTTTTTGACTTGAGATCTGCTCCCCTATTTTGTATTGAACTTTCGGCATGATTGCATCATACTTGGAATTAAAGTATGCTGTAGCTGGCGATGGCCTTTCTTGTGAAATACAGACAATTATATGTTGTAATCAGGTTTGGAACCTTTAACAATTACACTGTTTCACGTGTAAAAAATGTTAACTTGGCGCAAATGCATTGGATCAAATGCTGCTAACATAGCATAGAATTAAAGATAGGTCTAACTTTTGGTCATTCCATGCCAAGTCAACCAACTAGCCAACCCCAAAATAGATTTCTTTCATATTTAGTGATAGGACTCGAACCCGGTACAGTCCCTCTCGTTATCACGGCGAATAATTTTTCATCCAGACCTACTGTGCTTGTGTGGACTCCATGGCACCATGGACACTAGTTCTAAGGGTAAGAAGTCTTTAGTTCACGCAGTTACAAGCGGCCGTAATATTATAACAGATTGCAGGAGGCATCATATTTTTTTTAAATATGAATCACAAGGACTACGTTGATTTTCTACACTAAGAACATGACTCAATTTTGTTAAGTGTAGAAGTATATGATGAGAATGTCAGAGAGTTCTCCTTATATATGAAAATGACCAAAAATTGTTTTATTTCCAACCTTAACGACCACTACCTGAAGTGGTATAAACATCACAGCGGTTAATCTATTATAGAACAGTGGCTTCAAAACTTCGCTGGTTCTCTCTGGTTCTTTCCGGCTGGATCCGGTTTCTTTTGCTCTAAACAAGGTCCAACCGCCTTGAACCTCCGGGTAAGCGGCTGTTGAATCTTGAAGCCACGCCTAAATGAAGGGAATATATTTGTCCTCAATTTCGATTATTTGGGGTAACTTCTAGCGCAAATGTTTCTAATTTGTAATTACATTGTTATCCAAACCCTCTTGCCGTGTGTGCGAGGAAAGTGTTACGAAAAGAACATAATTATGTGACAATAGGGAGAAACATGGACTAGAGTAGAAAAGAGAGCTCCTCAAGTACTTAAAATAGAGGGCTATGAATGGGAATCCATTGGCTTATCTCTGGTATAAAGGGCCGATAGCAGGCGCGGATCCAGGGAGGGGGCGCGCGCCTCCCGTAATTCTGCAAATTCTTGCAAAATCAGCCCATTTCGAGCTATTTTGGACCATTACAGCCTTTCAGCCCCCCGGTAATTTTGACATTTTTCGAATCCTGGATCCGCCATTGGATAGTCCTCCAGTTCGATACACCTTCTCGGCTCTTGTTTACGGAGTAACCATTGGGACTAATATTTAAACATTGAATAATATAGTATGCAGAAACTCACATCTGTAATAATAGTTGATTTGTACTGAGAGCGGTCATAATCCCATCCAGCGTCACACGATAAAGTTTGATTGGTGTAGTCTGTTGTATTAATTCCTGGGTAGAAAGGTACCCCAGTCAAGTTGTACTTTTCACAGCTTTCATACGGAAATGCCGAATGAGCGTTATTTGGTGGTATAGCAGCATTACGCTTTGCCTCAATGCAGTCTTTCTCATCTAGATGCCAGTAGGTACAGTTTACGTAGTCCAATTCTGGGATTGCACACCAGTGATTAACCGAACCCCCAAGAAATACTTGTCCTAATTTATGCCAGGCACCGGGTAAACTTATAAGACAGAGCAAGAAGTACACTCTCTTCTGATAAGTTCCAAAGGAACCTAAATACGATAATATTTGGTCGAACTGCATTCTTTCTAACGTGAGACGAATCACTGTAATATAGTACAACTAGTAACCGTGCGCTTAATATCACTGCAACGAATTAATAATCATAGCATTCACCATTAACATTTATAACAGGGTTATACGTGGTTAATTAACCTCGCGCTGAGCCATTCAGCGCATATTTATAAACAAGTACAGCGATGTTTCGAAAAATGCGGGCTGCTGATAGGGTGATTAAACTGCGTTGATGTGCTTGCCGTTGCCGCATCCACGTGATACACATACATACCATTTACTGCGCGGTGATTTATAATTGCGAGAAGTTTTGTAATCTCGTGTTTCGTACGAAAAACGGCGAATCAGATCTAGGTATCTTTCTCACCTCGGCTAGTAGATTGGAGTACCCCGTTAACGCTTGCTGTGCTTTGTTCCGTGTTTAACGTGTCCTGTTAGGTTTTGGTGAGATTTTGACCACCACCTGTGTTTCTTGAGCATATGTTATGGCAATCGCCCCAGAGCGGCGTTTTATTGTGTGTGTGTGTGCTGATGACAATAGGAATATGTATTGATTTATTCCTTAAATGTTATCAAGGATTGGAGCAAATCTGGCGCTCCATTCCTTGCTGGTCTTGTTGTTAGGTAGCTAATATCATGATACATAGGCCTGGAGTTCGAATCTCACTCTATAATTTTCATTATTTTTTCAGGTTAGAGGGAACAGGAGAGTCCGAAAAAAATCAGAAAAAAAAAGCAATAGCCGCCCTTTTAGGTAAGTGAGGGAGACCTGCTCCTGGAGCATGGCTGTTGGTCAAAAACTACCGCGTGCGACCTGTTACCAAACTAGTAAGTAAAAGTAGTAAAGAGTGTTTCCAGAGTGACTTATATGGTACACACCGATCGCTTGGTTAGGAAGTGTGTTTCCAGTAGGCCACGCGCATTTGATTTTGGAACCATTTTTACCGTATTTGTTTTTTTTTTGGTTTTTTTTTGGGTTTTGTTTTTTGTTATTGAATTTACTGAGAAGAATTCATTTTTTTTTAATATTTAAGTGATCCCAAATCGTATTTGTTTTATAAAACTGAAAATTTGACAGTACAAATGAGTTCCATGTGTGATTGCATTTAGCCAATTTAAAGGAAGGACCCGTACAACGAATAATATTATACATTATCTCTATAAAAATAAGTATTGACAACATATCGAAAAAATTTTTTTTTTTTTTGGTTTTTTTTTTTTCCAAATTCCGAAAAACGAATTATAGTAACATAACAATGAATAAAAACCAGCTATTCTGTCCATGCGCTATTTAAAATTCGCGCTATTGTATAAACGTGTTATGCGAACGGTCGGCACGTTTGAGTCATTACATGCCATATAGGAAATGTACATTATGAAAGCACACGTGTGAAGGTGTATGACGTACTGTGCCGTTCCGTATGATAAACACTTATACATCCATCTACACTAGCGCGAATTTCAAATGCGCATGGTCAGGACACAAAATGTTTAAATTCATTTTTATGGTTAGTATATTTCACCAAACTCTTCACCTCATGCATTCAAGATGCCATCATAAAGGAGACTTAACTGGGAAGGAAGAGGCCTCAACATGCTGGTGAAAATCTCTCTCACGTGATCTTTGCCGACGATATTATCATGATTGCCAAGGCACCAGAGGAATTGGAAGCATGTAAAATGACATTCACGCACCAGCAAATACCCCCCCCCCCCCCCCCTTAAAAAAATTAACCCCCCCCCACCCCCCCCCACCCCCCCCGTCGGACTCAGCATGCATGTTGGGGAAAACCAAAGTGATGTTAATGACCACACAGGAAGTTCCGAGATTAACTGTAGTAGTAGTAGTCAAACCAAAGTTTTAATCCGGTTTTGTCCCGCCACCGGGGTGGCCGGAAACCAATTTAGACACTTCCAGTTTCAGCTAATTTTAATTATTATTTCACACCAACATTCGTAAATCGCCCTTACTCCCTCCTTCACTTCGCCCGATTCAATGCATCCCCCATCTCAACCCAACCATCCTACTTCCCTCCGCCACTTGCTTCCTCCATGTCCGCTTTGGTCGGCCCCTCTTCCTCAAACACAACTCAAACTCAAAAGCCCTTTTTTTAAAAACATGCGCCTCATCCTTCCTCGCAAGTGCCCATACCATCTTACACCCATTCGCCTTCGCCAGTCGGTCAAGCGCCTCTTCCAAAACCCAACATCTGACCAACTCAAATCCTCAGGCGGATGCCTAGCAATCAAGTTCAACCAAACATTGATGTCTCACAACCCCCCTACCCACCCCCCCCCCCCCCACCCCCCCTTTGCTATCTCTGCCCTTCTCAAAATCCACATCTTCATTTTCACTCAGGCACCATGTTCACTCCCATACAGCATCACGATCTCACACAACTCCTATACCACACCCTCTTCATATTCAAAGGAAATCTTATCCCAAGTAACAACTCTCTCCAACATCTCTAAAACTTCACCCACCATACCGTATTGGCTGTCACAGCTGCCCCACATCCACCACCCGCACTAATCCTGTCACCTAGGCATGTGAACTCTTCACTGTTTCCCACCTCATACACACAACTTTTCAACCTCATCCCCATCCCTCACTCCTTGCTTGCATTTCACACACAAAGTCCTTGCCAAACTTGGGGTTCAATATCTTCATCCTTTGTGCATCTCCATGAATCCATTTCCCACAGTTCTCACACCACACTGAATTTGCCCTCAACCTCTTTCCACATAGTCAACATGGGTCACCTACTTCACTAAACCTCCCCCTCCTCCCCACTCACCATCACTTTAGTCTTCCCAAGGTTACCTTCGGCCCTTACTCTCAAAATGCCTTCTTCCACTTCCAAAACTTCTCCCTCAAACCCTCCATTGTCTCACACATTTAAAACTAACATCAGCATACAGATCTCCACTCATCCAAAACCTGCTTTTGCACTATCAGTAACACATCAATCACAATTGCAAACACCAACGTCGACAGCACAGAACCCTGCTGCACACCCACATTCACCTCAAACACCTCAGACAACTCAGACCCTAATCTAAACTCTTGTTTTTGCTCCTCATACAGATCATCACCGCTCTAACCACCACTTCTGGTTTGCCTTTCCTCATTGCCCACGCCATCACGTTCCTCGGTAATCTATAAAAGGCCTTCTGCCAGGTCCACAAAGCACCTATACAGCTTCTTCCCTTTTGCACGATATTCCTCTTGCATCCTAAGCACAAAAATGAACAATGCATCTATCGTTCCTTCCCCGGCATTAAAACACCAAAGTGGATCTCATCCAATCTCACTATCCTAGATTCTGATTCTTTAGTACCCTCTCCACAATTTCATAGCATGCTTCCAAACAATTCACCACCCCCTATTACCGCAACCAAAGCTAATGAATCCCCTTTTCCCTCTTAAAAAATTGGAACTAACACACTCACAGCCCACTCCCACCGGGCATTTCCTCCTCCATTAACAACCTGGACACAACTCCCTCATCACACCAATCCCATCTCTCTCCACTGGCAATAATCATCTCAACACTCACTTCCGAGGGTCCAGCAGCCTTCCCTGTTTTCCTTTCTCCATTGATTACCCACTTCTTCCCCCCTACTGCCACCTGTCCTCTGCCACGACCCCTTCCAACCCCCCGGCCATTCCACACCTCAGCCTCCACCAACCACCCTCCGGTCTGATCATTCATTCCTCATTCATGATGTTCTCCCCATACCACTGACCGCTCACTTTCATACCCTGCTCATCTTGCTCCCCAACATGGAAAGTTCACCCACCAAACCAAGCCCCCCCCCCCCTTCACCACCCCAGCCCCCACCCCTCCCCTCATCTCAGTCACATCTTCCCCCCTTCAAACTGCCCTGTTCCACGCCCCTGCGGCGCATGGACTGCACCTAACCTGGAGACACCCGGGGGGGGGGCTACCGCCAAACTTCATCCACCCCCTTCTCAGCCTCTTCCTTCATGAGGCCCTCGCAACCACTGGGGACGGCTGCCCCTCGCTCTCCCCCCCCCACACCCCCCAATACGCCCTCCACAATCAACCACGTCACTTTATCTCTTCCGGACCATGGAGCCTCAGTTCCGTGAGACGAATCCGGCGGTGCCCGATCGCGCCGTCAGCAGCAGTCCACACCCTGCTATCGTTCCTGTCTCTCCTCCCTTTCTTTTACCACACACTTATCACACGCCTGTAACACCCCATCCTTAAAACACCCCACAGATCGGACACACCCCCCACAAGCTCGCCCAATCTCTCATCTTCAAAATTCATTCTGTCTCTTCTTCTGTCAGCTTCCATAACTTCCTCTCACATGCGACTCTACTTCCTCCACCACTTTTTTCCACCCTTCCACTTGGTCCACATCGGGCACCACCAACCTATGTTGTAATGCCAGGGGGAATATACCTTACACCATTTCTTCAAAAACTTTTCTCCTCTCCTCACCCACAAGCACAAAATCAATCTCTGACTCGTTTGCCTCCGAACTAAAGGTTTCACTTTCCTTTTGTCCTCTTTCTTAAAACACGTATTCGCTATGCACATTATCCTTTTTCATCCAAAACTCTAACAGCATAATTACTTCACAAGGTTTCTCTCTCCACAAACCCGTTCCCTCCGTGAACCCCCCCAAACCCATCGAGCAATTTTTCCCACATGTCCATGGGAAAGCCAAACACAGAGAACTAATTCACCCACATTTTGCATATCCCATTCCCCTGCCAATCATCATAAAAAATGCTCCCTTCTCTTCATGCTTTCTACCGCTCTGCGGAAAATAGCCGCACAATCGAGGCCTAACCTACCTCCTCCTACAAAAAGAATTACCACCCGTCATCACATCCTATCACTCCTCCTTCTCACCCCACTACCTTCTCGCCCACAGTCCTCTTAACACAATACGCCCACTCCCCCCCAATCGTCTTATCCTGCCCACACCAACTTATACTTCCTCCCTCAACTCCACCATCTAGCCCCTCCCCTCTCCACCTTCACTTCCTGTACACCACACACATCAACTTCCTCTTCCTTAACTCTTCGCAAATCTCCCACACCCTCCCTCTCATGCTCCCTACATTCAGACTACCAACCCTCCAACTTCCTAGCCGCTCGTCGGGTTTTAAGACGTCATGATGCAAGCAACGCTTGCGGCGGCCCGGGGTGATGATTCATTTTTACCGTCTTCAGGATGGGGTAGGGGAGGCGTTTCCGGTGACATTGGGGGCCCGCGGAAAATAAAAAAAAATCAACAGTCGCGGCGGCGGGGGCGAAACAAGATGGGATTCCCGGGAGGGTGTAATGGCGAGGACCATGGACGGCCAGCGGGGCATGGGAAAGGCGGGGGGAAGAGGGACGGCATCTGAGGAATACCTGAAGGAAGACAGATAACCAAAGGTATCGGAGGTGGAAACACGACATGTGGTGGAGTTAAAACCAAAAAAGGAAAGGGGCAAAATGTAAAAAAGTGATGGATGACACCGCCTAGCGTCTACAGAGTGGCGACGCGACTTAAAGGTAGATTTTGCAGGGCGGATGTCGGAGTAAAAGGCGTAAACCAACGCGAAAAGAATAACGAGGGTGCATGAACAAAAACACATGAGGGGCCGGGCGGAGGAGTGTTTTTAGAAAGGACGAAAAACAGGGCCCTGGGAACAGGTAAGTACTGGTTACCAGGACACCAGTAGCTACGGTCCTCATGAACTTGGCCATGAAGAAACCTGACCATGACATGTAGAACGTAGAGGGAAAAGCATGAAGAGGTCAACAGCAATCTACCTTGGGAATCAGGGCGCCCACGTCAGCCGGACACTGACCCGCGCCAGAGCGCACACTTCAGGTCAGGCGAGGACGAGGGACGGAACGCTAGCAGTAGAAAGCGAAGAGACGAGCCTGAAGAAGGAGTAAGGCGGCAAGAGCGGATGGAAGGGAGGCATTTGCAATTCTTCCCCAGAAGGTGGAAATCCCCAATAATCTTGGGGGAGACCGGAAAAAATACTTAAATTGAGGACAATCTTCCAACCATTCCTCACCAAAACGGTACATAGAATACATCCAGGTAGGCGTAGCTGGGCAACACCCCCAAAGAGGACCCGCGCCCCGACCTTGTCACGAACGTATCTGATAAAAAAACTAAAACTAACCATCCGGAGATGGGACGGACTTTGAGATCTACACCTGGATGTAAGGAAATTTTATATTATACTAAATCCAACATCTCACACTGAGCCCCGAACATACGGGCCGATCCACCCACCGGAGCAAGGGATTGCAGGGGTGAGCGAGAGGGAAGAAGCGGCGCAGGGAGGAAACACTTGCACTGACAGAACGAGAGGGAGGGCAGCTAATAGGTCTCTAGGAGGAAGAACGAAAAAGAAAATGAAAAAAAAGTAGGCGCGGTGGCGCATTGATGGGGGGAGGGAAAAAAAAAAACTGTAAGAGAAATCATTAATATAGTTGGGAAATATGAAGACAAATAAGAGTAGCCGACTGTGTAATGAGTAAGAATTAAGCTTATTCAGGTCTTTACGTATAAGTACTGATGTAGTAATGATTAAAGGTTAAATAAGTTGTAAGGGGGGGTCACTAAATGAACCCTTGTTAAGAAATACAGTGAAAATTGCTTTTTCGGTAAAAACATTACAAAAATAAAACAAGTAGGAATTGGTTAAAATCAAGAACAGTAGTTTCAGGGATAGAAGACGGTCTGGTGGAGGTCTGGTGAGGTGGCCCAAAAATGCAGTTTTTGGGTGGCCAAAAGCCATGGGGGGGGTGCACTTCAAATATGCGACTTATAGGTGCCTATACCATATGGTACGAAAATAAGCTTCCAGTGTGGAAAGAAAGTTTACTCATGTGCGTTTTTCTAGATTAGGATTTTATGAGGGGAATATGAATATGTTAGGTAAATAAAAAGCCCGGATCATGAACGAACCCCAAAATGAGGGTTTATTTCGGGGGGGGGGGGGGAGTTATACTTTATGGTACATATGAAGACCAAATACCAATTATTACTGACCGTTAGTTGACATAAGAATTAGCATATTCGGGTTATGTAAGTACAATGTATTTGATGTAGTAAAGATACAAGGGTAAGTTAAGTTATAGGGGGCACTAGATACCAAAAACCTACCCCAGTAGGAATTAATTTGGTATCCTGAACAGTAGTTTCAGATAATAGTCATAGTTCACCTAGGAGGTTGGTGAGGGAGGCAAGGAGGGTACAATACAGTTTTTTGGGTGGTAACCCATGGGGGGGGGGGACTTGAAAAGAAATTGTCTTATTGTGGCCTACCATTGGTACGAAAATAGCTTTCAGGGTGTGGGATTTTTCCTGGCTAAAAGTGGTCATGAAGTTTTATGATGTAGTGTGAGAGGACAAGGGGTACGGTGGTTGTAGATTGAAGCGGGGGGGGTGGGTTATTGGGTGTCAGTTGATGTGAAAATGGGGTTCAAGGAGAGGCATTCGATATTTAATATGTAAAGCGCTTGACCTTAATTTGATAAAGTGCTGTACCAAAATCTTATTGTAAAAGGAACCACTGAAGGCTAAGTCACACAGCCGAATTTTTGCTAGAAAACCACTTCCAGACTGCTCCAGACTGGTGCCAATTGGCCAATTTTCGAAAATTCGTGAGCAGTTTTTCTTTTTCATGTGTATTTCTGGCAAGGTTGGGCCTTTCTGTGCGTCGTCGTAGTCTTACCCCTTTATTTGCTAGAAAACCACTTCCAGAATGCTCAAGACTGGTGCCGATTGGCCATTTTTCGAAAAGTCGTGAGTAATTTTCCCTTTTTCAGGTGTAGGTTTGGCCAAGTCTTGGGACTGTCCTATACAGTCTTCTTTCTGCAGTTTGCTTATGTGGTAGGGGGGACACGTGCAAAAGTTGGAAAAAAACCCGCCATGATTTTTTCTTGCAGCCTTAAAAAATCGTGGCGGGTTTTGGAATCGGGAAGGTCGGTTGAACAATGAGCGGGTGTTTGGACCACCCGACGGTAGCCGATGAATTGGTGCGCATCATGAGTGGTTGTTGCAGTTGGAAAGTGGTCGGCAATGAGTATGCTCCAACCGGAGAAAAATGCAAGGCAACTGGACTAGAGTATAGCGCTGTAATCCATGCGGAGATAGACTAAAAGTGGGGGCGGAACATACAGAGATGAGTCGCCGACATGCAGTCTTGACAGCAACTTGTGCGGTCGTGGTAAGGTCTTGCGGGAATGATTGAGACACTGACCAAGTGATGCTTGATCGCCTACTGCTCGGCGATTGAGCATCTCTTGTCTTGAATTGAACAATACTGCAGCGATTTGGGCAAAAAAAGGGGGTAGTGGGGAAGCGGGGGAAGGAGGGGGGGGGAGCGGAGCAGGTTGTCGTAGGCATGTGACGGGACACAGGTCTTGGATGGGCAACAACTCGTCGACCAATAGACGAGAGTATTGACAGCGAAAATGTAAAAAATTGTGCCGTAGTTTCAAGGTCGGAGCCCCACTAATCGGGATACATGAACAGTGGACGTCGCCAATTAAAACATGCGGATTCTTGTTGATTACATGATGCGGTCGCCTATGATTTAGGGGGGGGAGTTTCACATCTTGTATCGTGATACGGAGGAGGAACTCGAAGACTAATAATTCCCTGGTCGGGAAACAAATGGTAAATTTCTGCAAAGTTTGAGCAAGACTGTAGCCGATTTTGAAAAAACAAATGCAGTCTTGTGTAAGTCGGGAAGTGGTCGGGTCAGGAGCTGTCTTCTGTGGACTATACATTAAAGCCCTTTACCTCTGAACCCAGATCATATATATCGTGCCCAATGTAAATTAATTAGTGATTATCACCTTATATGTAATAAATACTTTTGTCCTGATTTAAAAATTACATAAAAATCACAGTAGTATTTTTAAAGTAAATTTCTATGTATTTTTCACTAGGGTGTGCTTTACCCCCCCCCCCCGCTTATATTCCACTGGTTCATCATTACACATCAAGCATTTGCTACTTAAAGGGACATAATGGCAGACAAAATTGACAGAATTGAATAGGACCCCTTACTGACATCACTTCCAAGAGTTTGAAAAGAATTTGGATTGTTTACATTCTGTAAAAACGGCGAGGGGGCAGTTGTGGCAATTTCTGGAACCAAGGATGATGACATTACTGCCAGAATTTAACAAACTGAAAGCATGTTGCCAGCAGCTCACAGCATGGTATGTGTATGTGTAATCCGGCTAATCAATCTTTCACTTGTCATAAGAATATGTTGGGTAAAAAGCCCGATTCCTGAACGCACCCCCAAAATGAGGGTTATTGGGGGGGATATATACTTTATGGTACATATGAAGACAAATAAAATATACTGACCGTCTAGTGACCATAAGAATTTAGCATATTCGGGTATTTAAGTATAATGTATTTGATGTAGTAATTATAGAAAGGGTAAGTAAGTTATAGGGGGTCACTAGATACCAAAAACCTACCCCAGTTAGGAAGTAATTTGTTCAATCCTGAACAGTAGTTTCAGATAATAGTATAGTTCACCTATGGAGGTCTGGTGAAGAGGCAAGAGGGTACAATACAGTATTTTTGGGTGGTAATCCATGGGGGGGCACTTGAAAATAAATTTGTCTTATATGTGCCTACCATGTGGTACGAAAATAGCTTTCAGGGTGTGGGATTTTTCCTGGATAAAAGTGGTCATTGAAGTTTTTATGATGATATTGTGAGAGAAAAGGGGTCATTGGTTGTAGATTGAAGCGGGGGGGGGGGGTTATTGGGTGTCAGTTTGATGTGAAAATGGGGTTCAAGGAGAGGCATTCGATATTTAATATGTAAAGCGCTTTGACCTTAATTTGATAAAGTGCTGTACCAAATTTATTGTAAAAGGAACCACTGAAGGCTCAGTGACACAGCCGATTTTTTTGCTAGAAAACCACTTCCAGACTGCTCCAGACTGGTGCCGATTGGCCAATTTTCGAAAATCGTGAGCAGTTTTTCCTTTTCATGTGTATTTATGGCAAGGTCTGGGCCTGTTCTGTACAGTCGTCTGTAGTGTTACCCATTATTTGCTAGAAAACCACTTCCAGAATGCTCAAGACTGGTGCCGATTGGCCATTTTTCGAAAATCGTGAGTAATTTTCCTTTTTCAGGTGTAGTTTTGGCCAAGTCTTGGACTGTCCTATACAGTCTTCTGCAGTCTTGTGTGGTCGGGAGCACGTGCAAAATTTGAAAAAACCCGCCATGATTTTTTCTTGCAGCTTAAAAAAATCGTGGCGGGTTTTGGAATCGGGAAGGTCGGCTTGAACACATGAGCGGTTTGGAAGCGGTAGCCGATGAGTTGGTGCGCATCATGAGTGGTTGTTTGCAGTTGGAAAGTGGTCGGCAATGAGTCTGCTCCAAGCCGGAGAAAAATGCAAGCCAACTGGATATGTTGAATCGGCGACTAAACTTGGCGACTACAGAAGATGAGTCGCCGACATGCAGTCTTGACAGCAACTTGTGCTGTCGTGGTAAGGTCTGCGACTGATTGAGAACTGAACAAGTGACATGCTTGATCGCCTACTGCTCGGCGATTGAGCATCTCTTGTCTTGTAATTTGAACAAGACTGCAGCCGATTTGGAAAAAAGTGTGGTCTTGTGTAGTTGGGAAGAGGTTGGGTCGCGTCGCGGTTTGTCTTCATGTGACGGGACCTTTCTTGGCGTCAACAACTCGTCGACCAATCGACGAGCAGTCTTGACAGCGACATGTCACAACTTGTGCCGTCGTTTCAAGGTCGGAGACTAATCGGGGACTGAACAAGTGGCGTCGCCAATTAAACATGCTGGATCTTGTTGATTCCATGATGCTGTCGCCTACTGCTCGGCGTTTCAGCATCCCTTGTCTCGTTGATGACGGGGAAACTCGCAGACTAATCATCCCTGGTCGGGATAAAAATGGTAAATTTTGCAAGTTTGAACAAGACTGTAGCCGATTTTGAAAAACAAATGCAGTCTTGTGTAGTCGGGAAGTGGTCGGGTCAGGAGCTGTCTTCTGTGTGACTATACCTTAAGCCCCTTTACCTCCTGAACCAGATCCTATATATCCGTGCCCAATGTAAATTAAATTAGTTTTGATTATCACCTATATGTAATAATACTTTTGTCCATGATTTAAAAATTACATAAAAAACCAACAGTAGTATTTTTTTAAAGTAAATTTCTTATGTATTTTTCACTAGGGTTGTGCATTTACCCCCCCCCCCGCTTATATTCACTGTCATATCATTACTACATCAAGCATTTAGTACTTAAAGGGACATAATGGCAAGACAAAATTGACATAATGAAAAGGACCCTTACTGAAATCACTTCCAAGAGTTTGAAAAGAATTTGGATGTTTACATTCTGTAAAAACGGGGAGGTGGCAGTTTGTGGCAATTTCTGGAACAAGGATGCTGACATTAATGCCAGCATTTACCTAACTTGAAAAGCATGTTGTCATCAGCTCACAGACCATTGGTATTGTGTATGTGCTAATCCCGACTAATCCATCTTTCACTTG